>CAKNYM010051998.1:431565-504895 GCA_932195095.1 Andricus curvator
CGGTAACATATTTTTTATTACCGGGTATAATCCATTTTTCTCAGTGTTCCCTAGCTAATTTTTCATTTTCCCTGACCATTCATATTTAAAGACTAAAATTATAATCTTGTAACATTTTCAATCTAGAATGTTTTATAAATGTGACAAAACCATTGACGAAACGCCACAGCCTAATTTACTTCAAAAAAGTGAAAAAACGACCTATTTAAACCGAGGAAGTGACCAAAAGTGACTATTAGTAACAAATGTGCATGTATGATGTGACCAATGTTCTTTTGAATTGAAAAGAATTAAAAAGTATTCGATAACATTTATAACGATTTCAGGTGAATTATAATGATTTCAGGGTAAATTCATAAAACTTCAAAACAATTCAATTTAAATTCACAAGAATTTGATAAAATTACTAAGAATTCAAGGTGAGTTTGAAAGAATGCAGGATGGATGAAACAAAAACACAACAAAATTTTTTTTTTTAATCCATTCAATTGAGTAGAATTTATTTAATTTATAAGAATTGAAGTGAATTCAAAAAATTTGAGATAATTCCAAAGGATACAAAAATATGTAAAATAATTCAGCATACATTAATATGAATTCAGGGTGAATTCCAAATGAACTCAAATTAAATGCAAAAAATATTTGTAAATCTTTTAAATCCTCATATTTTCTGAAATCCTGGAAAAAACGTTCAAATACTTTGAGAGCTTTGAAAATCCCTTGAAATCATTGGAATCCATTGGAATCTTTTAAAATATCCGATAGTGTCCCATAAAATCGTTCCATGTCTTCCGAAATTCTAAGAAATTCTTTACAATCGCATGCTCAAATCCCTTAAAATCATTAAAAATCCTTAGAAATCCCTTGAAACTTTTTAAAAATCGTGAAAATGCCTTGAAATCTTTTTAAATTCCCTAAAATATTTCAAATCCTTTTAAATCTTTTGAAACTTTTAAATTCTCTTGAAAATACCTTGCAATATTTTAAAACACCCTAAAACATTTTAAATTCTTCGAAATCCCATTAAATAATTGAAATCTATAGATAATTCTTCGGAATCTTTTAAAATAACCGAAAATATTTTTAATTCTTTGAAATCCCTTGACACTTTTTAAAGTTCTTGAAAATTCCATGGAACTTTTAAAATACCCTAAAATATTCCAAAAAAAATCGAAAATAGGTATAGACTTGATTTCAATATTGGTAAACCCATGATTTAATTTATTGAAAGAAAACTGAAAAGTGATCTTTTTATTTTAAAAAAGTGACTATAGTGACTGTATCTTTAAAATGTGACTAAAGAGTTACTTAAAGTGCTTCTTACACAATTTCCCTGACTTACAATTTTTTCAAAATCCCTGACTTTTCCCTAATTTCCAGGTTTTCCCTGACCTGCGGTCACCCTGGATTTGACAAGACGGGTTTATAGAACTCGATCGTATGATTATTCCTAGACGCGTATTTTCGGAAAGCTACTGTACCTCTCCGGGAGTCGGTAATTAAGATCTGAATAATTAATGTAGTAACAACCAATTCCAGAGCACACAGGGGAAACGCTAGAGCCCGTTCGGGCGTATTTAACGTTGATAGAATTGTAGATTTGCATAACTGTAAAGCAATTATTGTAATTAATGTTATAAAAGGATAAGGGAAAGGCATGTCATGAACAGAAAATTCTGCATGATTTTGATAAACGCTGCTGGTAATTTAGGACGTTCTCAGAAGATGTTCAAAGTAACGTAAGAACATTTCAGAAATTGTCTGAAGCAGGAAACAGCTTTGAAAAATCTTTCTCTGTGCTACTTTGTACAAGTAATTATTTACCCTATTTCTTTGGCATCATGGACTTAGAGGTTTAAAACAATGAAAATCCCCGAGAAAAAGCTTAGGAGGAAGGGTGAGGTGAGATTAAAGCGTTCCTGTGGCTTTTAACGCTAAGCGACCGGAATTACTGGGATCGAATGCTCCCGGCCGTTTTCTTTGAGATTTTTCCTCGGATTTTCCCTGGAAGCAGAGTATAAGCACCGGGGCCTACATCCATTCACGATTTTTCAAAAGGCTCGCCTCTTACCTTACCTCCCCCGCTTTCTTTTTATACTTTCGCTAGCTTGACTCATCGGCCAAAAGCCCTTGCTTGAAATTATTTAGCCCGAAGCTTCCGCTAGAAGAGACTCGTCCCTATTCCATCTTATGTGAGAGTATACACTGTGTGTAAAGTATACACTCCCATTTTGCGCAAAGTTTACGAACTTCCGGCCAGCTAACGAGTGCCGCGAAGTTTTATCTATGCATCGGTCGACCCGCAGGCGACGGGATTAAAATCTGTTTTACACGAGGGGACGAAAGGCAACGGCAAAAGTCGACTTCGGACGCTTGACCAACCCTCGCATAGCGTTATTATCTCACCCTCATCTACTCGGTGGAAGACTTGGAATTGTTGTTCCATTTAGATTCATTCTGTTTTAAACAAAGTAAATGAAGTGGTTTTTAAATTCATGTGAATCGTTGAGAGGGTTCAGTGTTTGGCATATTCTGGAATAATAGTCTGTGCTTATTCTCCTAGATGT
Source organism: Andricus curvator (assembly GCA_932195095.1). Classification (NCBI taxonomy): domain Eukaryota; kingdom Metazoa; phylum Arthropoda; class Insecta; order Hymenoptera; family Cynipidae; genus Andricus; species Andricus curvator. The sequence goes on from CAKNYM010051998.1 coordinate 434,133, forward strand.
TTTAGTGCACTGTTCGGAATGCTGGTAATTTTAACGTAAACATTTTTCTAGCTGCTACTTTTTGAAGATTTATACTTCATCCTCATAGAGAGGTTTTTATCTGCTTTCCAGATGCATTGATTGACCTATTTGCGAACCTCCTATTAGTAATCAATGTCGATTTATAGCTTTTGAAAAAAGTATTTGATTTATATCAGAAAAACTTCATTGATTTTATCTTCATTCGCTATACTGACGTTACTTTCACCGCAAAACTGTATTCATTATAATTAGACACATCGATTAGCCTATTAACGAACCTTGCAGTTTACACGACACCTACCAGTACCGATTTGTAAATTTTCGAAAAAATGGTTTACTTTGTTTATATTATAAAAATGTCTGTGATATCTGAAGTGCAACATTACTATAACTGAAATATTTGTTCGTTGGGGGAAAAAACATCGATTGACCTATTTGTGAATATTCCTCTAACGGGAAATTTGATTTTAAGTAAAGATACCTTTGATTGACCTGCTAACAGATCTTCCATAATCCACTAGTACTGATTTATAAATGTAAAAAAAATAATTACTTTCTTTATATTACGAAAACTTCTTCTTAAAATTAAAGCATTACTGTGAGTTAAAAATACCCTAGGCTCGGAATCACTTCAGAGATAAGAAGTAGTGTCAACGGTGGCATCAATTTTGAAAAATAGTATGCCAAAACAGTATCATGTAATTTAAAAAATATTAAATCGAGGGCTTAACTATTTTTGAAATATAGTATAGAATATACATCTCCCATAAAATCGCTTGAAATTCTTTTGAATCTTTTGAAATACCCTAAAAGCTTTGAAATCCGTCAAACCCTTTAACAATACCCCTGAAATCTATTAGCATCCTCTGAAATTCCTTGAAAACTCGTCAGTATATTTAAACCCCTAGAAATATTTGAAATCCCTGAAACCCTAAGAAATGCCACTGTTTTCCTGTGAGCCGCTCCCCTATACACTGAAAAAAAAGAACAGTAGGAATACCTAATAAAATTGTTGGGACACTATTTTAGTTAGTAAATAATGGTACTGCTACTTAGTTCGTTGTGAGAACTTTTTTTTTAGTTGATCCGGGAGTAGCTGTCGTTACTATCTAATTAGATAGACTAACAACTTTAGTTTGTCAGAGTTCTATCTAGGTCTTGTAAACGACTATCTGTCGGTAGTTGAACTTACTAATACAGTTAGTCATGGCTACTAACATCTTTGTATGTACGACTATTTTCTGTTTGTTAAAGGGACTAATTAAAATAGCTGTCACTGTATCGAATGTATCCTCTCGAAATCTAAATTAGAAAGATATTAGTGGGCATTTGGACATCACCTGTTGGAACGTTGATGTCAGTTCAGCCCACTGGGATCTTTCTAATTCAGATTTCGATATATAAAAGAAGAAACTTGTAAATAATTGCTTCGATGCACTTTGCAGGTCGGATTTGTATTAAAACTTAAAACTCGTTCGACTTTACAATTCCAACATACCTTCGAATGCTTTGATGTAATCGGCGAGGCCCAAAGTTTGTAAAACTTGTGACCTTCCATCATTTACACGCGCTCATAAAAAAAATCAGCTGCAATCTAACCAGACCCAGCATCAATAAACAGCGAGTAATGACAGCCATATTTAAATGTTGGTACCCTTTTCGTATTCTCAGTCGTACGAACCGCGACGGCAAATAAATGATACAGATGAGTAATTTATTAATAACACTGACTACTAAAATATTACTAATTTAAATTAGTCACGAGTACTACAAACGGCTCCTAAATCGACTATTTGCTTAGCCGGCGTTACTAACTAGTTGTAAGTAGCTGTAAGAAAAAATGAATGCTTTACTAATGAAAAGTTAGTAACCCCAACTATACATTTTTCTCAGTATACCGGAAGAATATTGTTTTTAGAGATTCCCGTTGTAAAATTCCCTTTAAGCGGGGTGTATAACGTTTAACGGATTGATGAAGTTCGATTCCGTAATGATTTGCTCATTGTAAACGCATGTTTCTCGGAAGTCGTTAAGCACCTTGCAGGTTCGTTTGCATGGCTCGGCGTGTAAACTGTCCCCGAGACACTTTATGACCACAATGGCGATGCAACGCTATGAACGACCACTTAGGCTTGATGAAACTAGAGATTTCTGTCGGTGGGGTAATAACATTTACGATCCTGATTAGACCTTACTTTTAAAGGTTTTAAATTACCTACGATTTTCCTGATAAGGGACAAAAATTTTTCTGATTGTGGAGCCGATATTCTGGAATATTTTTCAGGCTTAGGCCTGTTACGGGATTATAATAGATCCCTAGGCTAAAGTATAATATAACGCTTTAGAATAGATAATTTGAATTTAATTTTAAAATCCGTTAATATTAATGACTTATAATATTTAGAATTTTTGAAAACATTGCAACTTTTATGCGCATCCAGCAATTATCATTTCAAAATTACCAAAGCTCTATTTACGAGATCAAAACACAAAAGCCATAAAAATGGCAGAGGCTATAAAGCACACAATGAGTTCGTATTTCACGCTCATGTTGTTAAAAAAACGTCTATTGTACGATCGTTGGTGTATTTATAGCGCTGTTGCCATAAACTACAAAGAACAATTAAACAGAAAATAACGAACAAATGGGAGGAAAAAAGTTGTGAAATGCATAAGGGTTGTAAAAATGTTTTGCGTGTATTAGTTTCATATGCTTACATTGAAATTAAGACATAAATGATTTAAGTAGGTTTCGGAATTACATTTGATGAATACTGCAATAAAATTTATAATTGTGGCTTTTAGAAATGCTAGAATTATGATTTCTCGACCGCAAGGTAACCTGTCATTAAGTTATAAATGATTGCGAAAGTTCTTTTTTATTGCACTTGAGAAGAAAATGTTTTATGAAAAGTGATCGAGGGTTTGTGCGATACTAATTAAATTTGCAAAGTGATTTTACATTTTAAGCATTTTACACTACTAACTAAACATTTTCATGAGGTGGAAGCCCCGTGAATTTTATAGCGATACTATACCTTCAAAACATAAAAATTTGATATCTCATTTTATAGGAAATCGAGTGCGATTAAAGTCTCTATCTTACTTCAGAAACTGCTTGACATTTAATACGCTTTTCAAAATTTATACTGCATTTGTCGTAAGAAAAGAAACACGCTAAGAAAATCAAGAGCCGATCAACTCTTTGTAGATAAGAGGGTACCTATTTTGCTATCATACTAGACAAATTTTTTCCACTTTCATATTTCAATGTATATTGTACACATCAAATGGAGAAAATTGAATAGAAACTAGATGCTAACTGTGTTTTACTGAAGAAGCCAAAGGAATTCAATATCCAGTTTAGTGGAAGGCGTAGGCAAGATCTGAAGTGTCAGGCTCTTATAAAATATATTGTTACGCTTTATGCCGATAAAGTCCTTCCAGCTATTGGTGTGTCTAGACGAAGTGCGGTATGCGATAAGATTTCTGTAAAGAGATTTCAGATAATCCTTATTCCTTCCTGAAGAAGATTTTATTTCTCATAAGGAAGCATTGTTCGATAAGTGGCAATTAAATTTCAATCTTCAGGTCTTGCAACCTATCTCAACAGAGTCAGCTAAAATTCGACTTTATTTTTCATGCTTCAAAGCGAACTTAAAAGTTAGTACACCTCTTATCTGAAATCCTCCAAAGTTGCCAAATTGATTTCTTTATTACGAAGCAAAAACTGAATTCAGGGTGTCTACCGAACGGATGTTTTTAAATTCCCGGTCATTTTACGGTTTTCTCCCGGTCGATTGTTAATTTTTCCAGGTAAATTTAATACAGTTCAAAAGATTTGAATGGTTTTAAACGATTTTAAAAGATTCTGAAGATTCATGAGTTGGAACAGGGAATTTTGGAAATAAAACATTTAAAAAAACACTAGATAATTTTTGGTCATAAGAATAAAAATTCTGATTTGGTACAGAGAATTTTGTAAAAGAATTATAATTCTGAATTTGAACAGGGAAAATCTGACAAACTCTGACTTGGGATTTTTCAAATTGTGATGAGTTCTGACTTGTATACAAGTTATGACAGGGATCTTTTTAATGCCCTTCTTCTAAATCAGAATTAAAATTCTTTTACAAAATGTCCTGTTCCAAGACAAGTTATAATTCTTTACGGAAAGTCCCAGTCCTAAGTAAAAATTAAATTTCTTTCCAGTGTCCTATCTCATAATTATAATTCTTTTTGAAAATTCCGTGACCCAAAGTCAAAATTCTAAATCTGTACGAAATTTCCTGTGCAAAAGTTAAAATTAAAATTCCTGAGCGAAATTCTCACTCCAAATTGTCAAAATTATATTTCTACTTTTACTTTGCATTTTAGTACATGCGAGAGAAAAATCCCGGTCACTGAATCAAATTTCCCGTCATTTGAATTTTAATACCCCGTAAAAGTTGACCAACCTTAACAACTTTTCACCTGCAAAATATTTTTTCGGTGGAACAATATCTTCTGTCTGTTCTTTGGACTTGAAAATTCAAATTTTTAAAAACTAAAAAAATTTTACCTGACAATTAAATAAAAATGTATTTCTGACAAATTTGTTTTATGTACGATTATTACTAGTGAACACTAATACAGAATTAGAAATTCGAAAGGAAATTTTTCGCTAAATTTATAATTTTTTTAAAGTGTGCAAAAATCACGTTTTTGGATTAACTAAAATACACATATTTTGCAATACATCGAGCCTGAAATTTCTTCAGCTTAAACCAAAAAAGCATGTTATCATTCTGCTTTTTAGGAAAACGATTTTTTTCGTGATTTAAGAATTTTGGGACATTGGACTTTTAGATTTTTTTCGCGATTTTGGAACGTTTTAAACATCAACATTTTTATTATATGGAAGCAAAATAATAACATGTTTCTTTGGTTCAAGCTGAAGAGATTTCAGGTTCGACATATTCAACTTTTTCGAAAAAAAGTTGTGCATTTAACTCAATCCCAAAAACACGTTTTTGCATATTTTAATACGGAACATTTTTTTTTAATTTTCAAATTCAAAGAACGAACAGAAGATATTGTCCGATCGGAATAAAGTTTTGCAAGTGAAAAGTTGGAATGAGTGGGAAACTTTTGCGGGGAATTAAAATTCAATCAGAAAAAAATGGAAAACGAACCGTCATAATAGACATCCTGCTGATTAAAAGTTGATCTTTGCTCAACAAATTCCTTTAATGTTATTATCTCGGTTATTATCGATCATGTTTCTATTTAATAGTGTTATCAATTCCAATCTGATTTGCAAGTTTCGAAAAGGTATAAATCTGAAACAAAATGGGTAGCCTGTATAAATTGCTGACAATGTTGTTTGCAGTAAAGCTGCCATAAAGCTTGTGGTTAAGCTCAAAATGCTATAGTGGCAAGGAGAAAATTATGAACGAGTCCCATTTGTTCTTGCACGAAGGTGTTGCCGGGGTTTCATTAAAAAGCGAGTTCCGTGCCCGAAGACATTTTCTCTGACGCAGCCCCTTAAATTTTCGCCGCTATACATTATATTATATCCCGATAAGGCGTAACTGTAAACGCACTGCGTGCGCTATCTATGCACATCTTTGCTCGTACCAGCGCGATAGCATTGTGGATAAAATCCCTCTTTTGCAAGACTCGAATATACTATAGTTGGCATGGGAAGATTGTAAAGTTGCCCTCCTCGCTGCTACAAGCATAGTTCAAAATTTCAAACAATATGCGTTCGTTCATTTATAATACTACCAGCTACGTGTAAAGCAGGTACCTATACTAGCTGTCGTGCTAACGGCGTATGTAAGCCGCAATAGGCCATTAAATTCTCTATTAATTAAATCCTCCGCATCATTCAATCAGCTCTACGCCACCTATTACGGAAATCAATGTTACAAGAGAAAAATCCGAGTTCGAAGGAAAAAAAAGAGAGATGAGAGAAAAGACCACTTTGGAGAATTTAATTTAAATAATCCTACAATATTTTGCTCTTAAAATTTTTAATTTCCTAACCACTCACCAACTCCATTCACTCCTTTTAAGTATGGCGTATAAAATCCTTGGACACTTACCTGAAACAAAACATAGAAAAATTAGCATATTAATATTTCATGAAAAAAGTTTTTTTTTATTCACAAGAATCACAGCGGTTCAGTAGATCCATATTGAGAAAAAAAAAGAGGGATTAAAAGGGAATTTTATTTATTCTTAAAAACTTGTTATATCATATGAGTATCTTGTGAATATTGACAGAAAGTACCCTCTAACAGCAGCGCCTTTTCTTTAGCGAGATATCTATTCATTTTTGTATTTAACCTTTTTTTGTAGCTAGCTTTGAAAAATCTGTTAAACCTTTCAGCACTTTCTACTGGTAAAAATGCATCAGAAATAAAATCAAAAAGGTCAAAGATTGAAAAATAGATAAACAAAATAATTGAAAAATGCTCATGTTTTCATTTTTTTTTAATGTAGTTTCATCAGTAGATAGATTTTGATTCCTTATTCTCATCAATTTTTTTAGTGTATTGTTTCAGTATAGAACCCTTCAAAATTATCAAATAAATCGTTTAAGAAATACTTACATATTGAAATTAATCGAAACCTTGTAAAAAAGGGGGAATAGGAAAACTGGGTTCAAATTCTCCATTTCGAGTGGTTTAGGAAAATGTTTCTAATTTAAGGGAAATAGACTATTATGTAAAAAATGGGACGTACTGTGACACCTGTATTTAGGACAGTTTCCAGGATTAAAAATTGAATTGACCAAAGCCTGTTTCAAATTTGCATAATCATGCAATACGGGCAGGATTTGAATTCGACAACCACCGATTAAAAACGGAAAATGCATGGAAATGAGAAAGTTGTCCATTTTTGCAATCAGCGATAAATTCAATGAATTTCGGGATTGGGGAAGGGATTTAATTACACGCAAAGCGGATAAACGAGGGCGTGAAAATTATTAGAGACGATAAACAAACGGCTAATGGAAGATAGCACGTGATCGATCTTCACTTGCTAGTTTGCAAGCTACTTACTGATGATGCGCGCGATATTCGGTGACGGAGGGATCGTGCACCTTACCCGTAATGCGTAAGACGTCTAGGTAATACGTATCGTGTACGTATATTGAATGTGTGGTTTGCGATTAAACCAAAGCACGCTAACCGAGTGAAGCTAGTCAGTGTCTGGCTCTGATAACACGAACTTATTCCACCAACTCTGATAACTATTATCCTAGCTGCGAGGCGATGTAGCCTGAGGCTGTTTCCCAATTCAGGTGTATCATATCCGGAAATTAGAAGACATGCATACAGATTACATTACACATTCATCAGATATTTTAGTAACTTTAATTTAATTAGTCAGATCACTAACAGAGTGGCAGAAAGACTTCATTTTCAAAATTCACTGACTTATCCCTGATTTTTCCCTAACCAACTTTTTATTTTCCCTGGCCATTAATATTCAGAAACAGGCATTTTGATCTTGTAACATTTTTAACGTAGAATCTTTTATAAACGAAATGAAACAATGTTAGATTAAAATTTCCAATTGATTTATTTCAACACTGATAGAAATAAATAGGTGGTACAACAATATTTAGGATTAGATTAACCCTATTTTATTGCTGGTATAGACACAGCCATACAGGATGTCTGTTTTGGCCATCCGATTCTTGTTGCTTATGAAGGCAGCCCCGCAGGCGCGAGCGAGATGCGCCTGTTGTAAACAAAACAAGCCGAGTCGGGTAAATCATTCATACAAAGGGTATTGCTAAACGTAAACATTTTGAAGATAGTTGACTCAGGTATATGTTTATAGAATTACACATTTCATATAATAGCAACACATATATTACAGCTTTGTACCACAAATATAAATAAGTTGTATTTACCATATTTCAGTAAGTGCATTTCATACTCTTTGTGGTTGAATTGCATGTATTATATTATAAATATACTCGTAACTTTTTAGCCTACGATCGTATGGTTAAATTAGCATTACCATTTCTATCAGTGAACCAAGAAAGATTACTTTTCTACCATAAAAGATTATTTTTAATCCACACAGAAAAAACTGGGGTTTCTATTAGAACCAATTTTTGGTTCCAAAGGAGCTGCAACAAAAAGGAACCACTTTTGCTGAAAAGGAACCCAAAATGTTGAATGATTTCTAAATCAACCCAAAGTTTGGATTGTAACGGTTCCAATAGAGCCCTTTTTTCACTTCTGCCTTGACTCACTACGAAGATTTTACAAGTTAATGATGCACATTTTACTTTGTAATTCAGATTAAATTATATTGTACTCGGAAAAATTTAATGAAGAAACTAAAATTATAGACATTAAGCATTCTTTAAAGGAAGATATTGCACATGAAATATGACAGTTTTTAAGTTTATGTTGAAAATCCGAAGTTTTCAACTGCGCATGTACCAAAAAAGCGCGGTACTATTTAAAATTCTATTATATACACTTGCAATATTACGTTAATATTACAGTTTTTTAGGAAGTTAGGTATTTCTGTCATGCAATTTAATTTATTTTCAAAAAGAATACAAAGTGTTTGTTCATATTTATTTGTATAATTATGAATAGTACTTGTTGATTACAAATAGGCCCGCGCTTTTCGGCACATGCGCAGTTGAAAATATGAATAGCCATCTATCGGATATCAACGAACTAAAAAAGAACCCTAAAAAAGAGTTCTATTGGAGTCTCAGTTCTAAAATTCTAAATAATGTAAATGATAACAACTTTTGCTTGAGCCGCAACATCAACGAACCCTCAGTTTTTTCTGTGCAAAAGGACGAATTTTCAACAAAACAGTTGAATTTTCGGCCAAAAAAGTGACTTCCCAGGTGAAAAAGTTATATATATATTTTATTTATAGTGGATAAAACACTGATATTTTTCATTTGTTTTGTATGGAAAAATTTATAAAACAAATTGAAAATATCACTGTCTTGTCCACTATGTATAACTTTCTTACGTGGGTTTAACAAAATATTTGGATTTTCAACAAAATAATTAAATCTTGACCAAATTGTTGAATATTCAACTAAATGGTCGAATTTTTAAACAAAAAAGATTAAACTTTGACCACTAACAGTTGCATTTTCAACTAAATGGTTGAATTATCAAGCTAAAAAATCAAATGCTTTAGAAAACAGTTGACTTTTAAACCCGAAAAGACGAATTTTCAACAAAATGATAAATTCTCAACGAAAAATGCAATCGATCATATTTCAACAAAAAACAACAACAAATTTTCAACAAACTACTTAAATTTTGAACAAAATCATTCAAGTTTCAACAAAATAGTTATATTTTAAGCCAAATAGTCGAATTGTCAACCTACAAATATGAATTCTCAACAAAAAATGTAATAGTTGATATATCAACAAAAAAATATGGAATTTCCTCCAAAAAATATGAATTTTTAATCCAAAAAGATGATATATATTGGAATATTGAAACAAAAAGACAAATTTTCAACAAAATACATTCATTTTTTAAACAAATACATGGTTGAATTGCCAAATGAGTCAACCAAGTAGTTCAATTCGAGGTTCAATTTTCAACAAAAGATGAATTTTCAGCAAATAATGTAATAACAGATATTTCAACCACAAAAAATATTTTTAAATCAAAAACAGTTGAACTCAACCAAAAAAGATGAATTTTTAGAAAAAAAGTTGAATCTTCAACCGAGACAGATTTCAGTTGAATTTTTTACACCAAAATATGAATTTTCAACGAAAAATTAATTTTGTGTCAAAATAGTTGAATCTTCAATCCAAAAAGAAATTACTGACATGAATATTATATCAGGGTGGCCGTAAAACTTAATATTCGAAATTCTTTAATTTTTCTCTGTCCGCAATTCTGAAAAAAATCCCTGACAATTTCAGGGTTTTTTCCCAAGTATCTTTAAATTGTACAGGTATAATTTTTCTTAATAAGGAGCCATTCAAGTATTAAGTATCGAACATTTTTAAGCAATTCTGACCCTACGCCCCTTCAAAGTATTACATAATATACTTGAATAACCCCTTTAATTATCCATTTGTGAATGGTTAAACTGTAATTAACTAAGTTTATTAAAAAACGGTTATTAAAAAATAACTAGTAACAAGTAAAGGGCCAAAAAAAGGCTGTACTTTTTCGTAAAATGGCTCCCCTATAAGTAAAATAATTCTTTAACAGTGGCAATTAAAAAAGTAAGCAATGTTTAGTAAAAATGGGCACCAAAATTTTGGTGATGTTATATACCATTAAACCATTTCCCTTTCAGGGTAGGCGTGACACTACCCGATTCGGGTAGTGTTTCTAGGTTTTTCTTGTAGTTATAAATAACTACAAGTGTGGGCTCACCACACCCACGATGTGCCAACAGCACTCATGTCAGTATTCTTGAATGGTCACCCATCCAAGTACTAACCGCGTCCAACGCTGCTTAACTTCAGTGATCTGACGAGAACTGGGGTTTTCAGCGTGGTATGGCCGATGTATTTCATAAAAAATAAAACAATGTGTAATTGTGTATTCCCCAGTAAAATAATCCATCATTATAGGCAAATAAAATAAGACATTTCTTGCAAAAAGGGTTTTGAAAGTCAACTAAATATATATATTTTTTTAATTCTGTCAACATTCAGGGGGCATTTTGACACGAAAGGGAACAATTTGTAGAAAGAATTTTAGAACAAAAATAAAGATTTTTTTTAGAGCACCCTAATAATTATACAACAATTATGCGAGTTAATCATAAATAATGGTTCTTTCAGTCCTTATAAATATCTAACTGTACATAGAAACGGTATTTTTTATATATAAAATTAAATAACGATGTTTCATAATTTATGAAAGTATCTTTATGAAAGGACAAGAAATTTCTTAATTGTACAAGTTTTTAGGAATTTTATAATTAAAGGATATTCTGAAATATACACGTATTATCACTATCGAATAGTGAAAGAAGTGGATAACAAAAATAAATAATTAATCAATTAAAATTTTTTAAATTCTATACTTGCTTGAGATTAGTGAAAATACTAAAAAGAAGTTTGATATGAATAAGTATACGTCATTGGGTCGGCATACAAAAACATATAATCATGTAAAATTACAAACGAAATGTAATTCAGGAAAACTTAGTGGCTCAAACGAGAAAACCAGACCGGCCGACTCAATAAACCCTGAAAACCCCACAAAATAAATAAAAATGATTTTTGTTCTTTTTCCAAACAGTTTACATAAAATAAAGTTATTTGTCCCTAATATACCAACAGGATATTCTATATAGTATGTTTTTTCTTTTAATTTCTAATAGTAAAACTGTCTTGAAAGTAATGTTTTAATCGACTATAATTTTGCACTCTTTAGGTTATCTTTTCAAAGTAAATCCCATTAAAAGTGGGTTGAAAATTCATACATCGACCATCAAATTACATGAAAATGTGTACGTTAACTACATTACAGATGACCTGATAAGTTGCCAACATTCAACGCAGTAATATTACTTCCACTTTTTTTTACAGTGAATTAATTTAAAATTATTTTCTTCAGGTTAAAATTGAAGGCTAAAAAAATGTGAAAGTACTTGAACTTGCAATAAGTCTGGAAAAAGTGAATATGATTTAACCTACTTTTGCGGTAAAAACACGTGACTAATATTTTTTAATACATCGGCAGCCCACGTAATTAGTAAGCTGTAAGACCAGATATTTTTCAATATTCACACCAAAAATGATGTGATCTCAAAAAAGTTTGAAAAATTGACAAAATTTTCGTCTTTTGTAAAACAAAAAATAATTTTAGATTCGGAACAAGAAGCAGCCCTCTGTAATAATATAATAGAGGCCTTTCGTAATCAAATTAAATTCAAATAGGATGTTCAATCAGTCATAGTTTGAACCGGAAGCGAGAACCGGCAGTCAAATAACTGAGACGTTGAATTGCGAATGCTCTGATGCAAAATAGGCTTCTTCCAAGTTCGGAGCGAAATGCGAGTTGTTTGTTCTACCTGTGTGATTGAATTTACCAGCAACATCTCTGCACTGTTACCATAAAATCTATAGTAATGCAAGAGAGTGCAACGTACTCTCCACTCTCACAGAGTGCTCCTCTGGCGCCACTGAGTTCACACTTCCAAAGGTTAGACTCACGGAATCGTTGCACCAAATCAGACGTGAAAGGTCAATGGCTTCTTCGGTTTTAGCTTGAGTGGCGAATCGTCCTTCTAAAAGAATCACACTCGATAAACTCAAGAGCCTTGCGCTGTTTTCATCCAAAGTGCCAATCTGATCAAACTTTCAGGTCTGATTCCTAGCATCCACCCTTTCCGTATTGTTGAAGGAAATAGTTATCAGCACCTCTTGGATAACCAATTTCCTTAAAATATTGAAAACTTTCACTCTATTTTTCACTGTTAGAAAGAAAATCATAGTAATGATGAATTAAGGGCCTGAATCAAAGAACCGGTTATAACTTTCTGGCGCCAGGGGTATATCCCAGAAAGTTATAACCGGTTCCTATCATCGGGATCCAACCTCTCTTGTTTAAAGTAATTACCACCAGTTTTTCAAATGTTAAAACAAATTGAAAGAATGTAAAAAACTAAATTTATTCATACAATTTGTTTGCCTAGAGCGTGTTGTTTCAACGTTGAGATAAATTTCAATTCTTGCCGCATAAATCTTTTAATCCCATCTGTGGAGTATAGATTTTGCACAACAGATTAGTTCCTGATTAAACGCTCCCAGTCCGGCTTGAAAAGCGTGAAAAATCTCAAGAGCTTTGTTGAAGTCAATAGGGGAGGTATCGGAAAATTAACGTTATCCCCGTGGGTAGAGAAATTGGATAAATAATGGAACGAGTAATGCGTAGTGCGTGAGCGAGAAAATAGGTTCGCGAGGGTTGAAGCACGTATGGAGATTGGAGAAGCGAAGGGATTATTATTATTTAACCTCTTCACCGGCGCGACCGTAAATTTTGCAAGCCCCGCAATTCTTGCCGTGAGCATGGCGCCCGTTAAATTTCCGAGTGTGGGCACACACGTGGCTTTAAATAGATAATCGCGCCTCATTTGAAATGGTGAAAACCGAGGTGGAAACCCATTTAAACACATCCCTCGTCATTACAGGCTCGAACAGTCATTCTGTTCACAAATTCGACAATCGAACAGTTTGATTTGTAATCATTTTTCTGACAAATCGGAATATTTAAATACCAAAATTCTAATCTAATAATATTCTTAATATAGAATCGTTTATAAATGGAATAAAAAAAATTGTGTTTAAATTTATAAATATTCAAATTGTTATTCTCAGGGCTGCCACCGCCTCATTTATTTGACAAACGTGAACAGTAACCGTTTTCAAAAAAAAAAAAAAAAAAAAAACCAAAAGTGAGTACCTAATTTCTAACTCAAAAAGTGACTAAAAGTGACAATTAATGTACATTAATAATTTGACTGATGTTCTTTTCAATTAATTTTTTTAAATCAGTAATTCCATTGATTTTAATCAAATTGGAGCGAATTTAGAGCAATTTAAGGGAAATGAGACAAATTCGACGAAATTCATGGCGAATTAAAAAAAATCCGGTTGAATTTAGTAAATTTTAAATGAGTTTAGAAAAAAAAGAAGCAAATCAAAAGAATTGGATAAAATGCCTAATAATTCAAGGCGAGTCTAAAATATTTCAACCTGAATTAAAAAAAAAAACTTTTTTAAATGTAAAAATCCATTGAATTGAGTGAACTGAGAAGAATTCAAGTGAATTCGAAAAATTCAAGAGAATTCACAAAAATTCAAAAGAATTTAAAAGAATTCAAGATAAATAAGAATTCGGCGCGAATTCCAAATGAATTCGAATGAATTGCAACAAATATTTGAAAATCTCTTCAAATCTTTGACACCTTACGAGAAATCCCTCACTTCTTGTGAAGAAATTGTTTAAATCCTTTAAAATGTTATAAAATTCCGTTAAATTCTATGAAATCTGATGATATTTCCTGAAATCCTGGAAAATTGATTAAGACACCTTGAGAACTTTTGAAATCCCTTAAAATCATTGAAATCCTCGAAAATCTGATAAAATCCTTTGGAATCTTTTAAAATTTTTTTGAAACCATACAGGTCCTGTAAAATTCTTTACAACCACATGCAATTTTTTTTTAATCTATTAAAATCATAAAAAAATCCTTGGAAATCCCTTGACATTTTTTTAATTTCTTGAAAAGGCTTTGGAATCTTTTAAAATACCCTTAAATATTTTAAATCCTTTGAAATACCTTCAAATTACTTAAATCTATTACAAATTTCCAAACAATCGTTCCATATCTTCCGAGATTCTAGTAAATTTCCTAAAATCCAATAAAGTTTTGTTAAATCCCTTAAAATCATTCCGATTCTTGGAAATTCCTGGAATATTTTTAAATCTCTTGAAAATACCGTGTATTTTTTTTAAATATCCTTAAATATTTTGAACCCTTTGAAATATTTTGAAACCTTTTGAAATTCCTCGAAACTTTTTGAAACTCTTGAAAATTTTTTGTTTGTTTTTTAAAAATGCCCCAAAATCCTTTGAAAACCCTCGATTTTTTTTAATTCCTTGAAACTTTTTAAAACTCTTGAATATTCCTTGGAATTTTTAAGAATACCCTATAACCTTTAAAATCTTTTGGAATCGCTTCAAATTATTGATATCTATTGAAAATTCCTTGGAATCTTTTTAAACACCCTAAACTTTTTTAAAGAATTCAAGGAAATGCAGAAATAGGTTTAGGCCTGAATTCAATGGTGGTTAACCCATGGGTTAATTTATTAAAATAAAAGTGACTCAAGTGATCTTTTCATTTAAAAAAGTGACTTTACCTTGAAAAAATGAGTAGTCATTCAAAAAAGTGATTAACAGTCACAGTGTGACAGCACTGATTAGACTTGAATGTTACTTTAAGTTTTTCTTACGGAAATTCCTGGACATTTGCAATTTTTTTCAAAATCCCTGACTTTTCCCCGAATTAGAGGTTTTCCCTGACCAGCGACCACCCTGGTCAATTGTAATAGTTTTTTTTAACCAATCGGAAGTAGAGATTAGCCTTGTAATACTTTTTACGGTAGATTTAATATTGTTAGTTTTGCAGTGAAGAAAAAAATGTGAGGTCTCTGCAGTTCAATATTTCACCTTGTTCGCTGCTTTTTAACTATATGTCGTGAGTGGCTGTCGAATGTGGCGACCGCACGGAAGGGCTAATCGAGTTTCCAATCGTTTTTACGAGCACGTTGCACTTTTGCCGAGAGTTTGCTTAGTGAGACACCGGAATGAAATATTTCAAATCAAACACTTCCCGATTTTATCTCTATCGATATCGAATCGCGAATCGCAGCGTGTATTTGAGATAAAAGTAACGAAACAAAAAAATGAATATCGTCCTTTCAATCGTATTTGGACTTGAAATATTTTTAATAAAAGGGAAGAAAAAATGCAACAAACTTTTTAGTTACACAATCTCAACTTTATTAAGCCTATCTAGTATAGTTGCTTTTTATACTTTAATGAATTTTCCCTCACTCCATTAATTCCCCCTCAACTTCCGGCCCTCAAGATCGGTCCATTTCCGGTGTAGAGGTGGATGAACGAGCTCAGCGAAATTAGCTCGAGTACCACTAATTGTAAGTATTTCTAAGCAAGTACATACCACGTCGTTAGGTGGAGAAAAAGAGTGCGGGTGCTAGCCACTGAAGAAAAGTGGATGCGGGGTTTGCGGTTTGCCAGAAGGAAACTCGGCAAGAAGAAGGCGAAGCTGAGAAAAAATTCACAGAGTGCGATCACGGTAGAGTGAAAATTATCTTTGTCTCGAGGGTTTACCGTATACTCGAGACGATATCTCATCGCTACTTTACCAGATGAAAACGAACTCTTGCGTACGAGAAAGGATAAGTTTAGGCCAACTGGAAGTAGTGAGTCTGATGAGCATTGCTTTTTTCCGGTTTACGGGACTTTTTCTAAAGGAAAGTGCTAACCCAGAACTGACATTGGACACTTTGTGTCATTTAGTGTAATCTAATATAACAGTGTGAGGAGCTTCGATACCCGACTTGGCTCTCTTTCTTCGTTGGTCGCTTTCTTGATAATGGAAACGTGACTTTTTACTACTGATTTATCTCACCAGCGAGCTTACTCAGTCTATTTGCTTTACTTTGTGGAAGTGCAGTTTTTATTGTTTGCGATATTTTCCACAATGGCGAGAATGAATCCATTGTTAAATTTCTTAGACGGTAAAGTTAGTATCGTGATAAGTACAGACTTTACAGCAAAAACTGATTATGAAATGACAATAAGATTTCATCTCGAAGTATATTTCATTTTCAACAAAATAGTTGCATTTTTAACCAAAAAAGATGAATTTCAGTCGAAATTTTTCATTTTTAAGCAAAAAGATGAAACTTCTACTGAGAGAGATACATTTTTAACCAATTAAACGAATTTTCAACAAAATAATAAAAATTTAAACCAAAGAGATGGACTTTGAAGAAACAAAAAATCAATGTTTAACCACGCAGTTGAATTGTCAACCACGAAAGATCAATTATCTATCCAAAAACGTGAAATTTCCAATCCAAAAAACACTGACTCTCAAAGAAAAATATAATATTTGATATTTTAACCAACAAATATCATTATCTCAAATAAAAAAACAGTTGAATTAAAAACAAATTCAACAAAATACATGAATTTCAAACCAAATTGTTGAATTTTCACTTAAACGAGATGAATTTTAAAACAAAAAAATGAGTTTCAAATTGAATAGTTGAATTTGCAACAACAAAAATTAATTTTGAACCAAATGGTTGAACTTTCATGCATAAGAGACGAATTTTCAACCACATAGTTAAATTTTTAACCAAATAGTCGAATTAAAAAAAAAAAGATTAAATTTCAACCAAAAACTAAATAATTGAACTTTCATGCCAAAGAGACGAATCTTCAACAAAATAGTTTAATTTTTAACCAAATGGTCGAACTTTCAAATAAAAAAGATTAAATTTCAAACAAATAATTGAATTTTTAACCAGAAAAGTTGAATTTTCAACAAAAAAGTTCATTTTCAACGAAGCAAGATGACTATTATAAAAAAAATTCAATTCCAAAAGACTTATTCTCAACATTAAATATAATAGTTCATATTTTAACCAAAAAGTATGTTTCTTTTAAATCCAAAACAGCTGAATTCAACCAAAAAAATCAAACAAATTTTAACAATTCAAACAGTTGAATTTTCCGTTAAAAAAATATTTTTTAACCAACTAGATGATTTTTCAAGAAAAAAGTTTATTTTCAACCAAGAACAATGGATTTTAGAATGAAATAGTGGAACTTTTAAGCTTAAAAACTAATTTTCCACAAAATAGTTGAATTTTTAACCCAATAGTATAATTTTCAAGCCAAAATACGAATTTTTTTAAACAAAAAACGTAATTTTTAACCAACAAAATATTACTTTTCTACCAGAAAAGAGGAACGTTCACCAAAACAGTTAAAATTTCGACCAAAAAATATGAGTTTTTATCAAAACAGTTCAATTTTCAACAAAATAGTTGCAGTTTAACCATAGTTGAATTTTCAACTAAATGGTCGAATTTTCAAACAAAATTGATTAAACTTTACCCGAAAACCAAATAGTTGAATTTTTAACCGAAAAGCATTAATTTTATATAAAAACTGTTGAATTTTTAACCAAATAGTAGAATATTAAACCAAAATACATGAATTGTGAACCAAAAATATGATAGTCGACTTTTCAACCAAAAATAATTAACTTTCAACCAAAAATAGTTGGATTTTCTTATTAGGTTCTATTAATTCAGTTCACATTTAAGCAAAAAAAGAGTCTGACCACACTGAAGATCTTCCATTATAAGTTTGTTTTATTTAATAATTAAATATTTATTGTAAATTTTATACATAGATCGATGTATAAAATGTACAATAACTTGACAATAATGAATAATCTGACGCTTTTTATTTGTTCAAGTCCATTTATTGTTTCATTTGCTTGAGAGCGTCTTTTCGTTTCTGGGGCTCCTTATCCTGAATTCCAGAAACAAACGAGTTTGTTCTCTGCAGGAGCCACCTACCTAGACTTTACTAGAGTCTAGAGAAGCGTGCAAACGAACATGTCCGAGGCCAATGAAGTGCAAACGTGAAGCGACTTTGCTAGCGACTGCCTTGCCTTTCCTGTCCTCTCCCTTCATCCCTAGCTTGAAAGCAGTTTTGGAGTCAGGTCACAAAAAACTCGAATGACTTTGGCGAGCTCTCGCCTGTACCTAATTCGAATTTTCACTCTGACACAAACTCACGTATCGGACATATGCCTGAACGATAAAATCTCGTCTGGTAAAAACGTTGAAGGGGAACAATTTAGTAGTCTCTTTTTTATTCGAATCATAACGGGTTCAGAAGACAGATTCAAGTAATGTCAATGTCAGGAAACTGATTATGGTATAAATTCGACATTTTCTATTAAATTCAAGTCTAACACATATTTCGATTACTCTGATCCAACACAAAATATTTTGAATATTTGAAACTAAGTTTTTTTAAGCAAAGTTTCGGTTAGACTGGTTTAATATGATAGAAATCTTTTTGGAGGCCTAATACTAGTATTTTTGATGTTAGATTCAACAGAGGTCTCTGTTATAGAATCGTTGATAAGTAGATAATCTACTATATCAAAATTAATTTTTATTATGCAAAATTAAATTAAAACGCGAGAAATTAAGTTCTAAAAAATTCACTGCGAACTGGATTTGAACCAGCAACCAACTCATTACATGTGAGGTGCTCTACCAATTGAATTCAAATATTGAATTAATAACTGGCCTTAAAAAAAATAACATCTCTAAAATAATAATTTCGATCGAAATTAAGGAAATACAAGTTCTGAAATTTGCACTTGTGAACTGCGATAGCTCAATTGGTAGAGCACCTCACGTGTAATGAGTTGGTTGCTGGTTCAAATCCAGTTCGCAGTGAATTTTTTAGAACTTAATTTCTCGCGTTTTAATTTAATTTCGCATAATAAAAATTAATGTTGATATAGTAGATTATCTACTTATCAACGATTCTATAACAGAGACCTCTGTTGAATCTAACATAAAAAATACTGGTATTAGGCCTCCAAAAAGATTTGTATCACAAAATATCTTGTTTACTCTGATCCAACACAAAATATTTTGTTTACAGTCCATTTTCCAATATGATAATTGGAAATTATCAAAATCTTGTACAGTTCCAGATTTCGAATCGTTCGTTTATGATTTCTTATTTGCAACACATATTTTTTAATTTCAATTGTTGTATTTTGAAGGCTTCAATTTTTAATATTTCCAGTTTTAAGTTTTTTTGAAAAAGAGAATAAGAGGGGAAAAGACTGTGAAGCCTGTTCCATGGACCGCAATTGAACATTCCCAAAATGAATGAAATTTCCACGAAATTGCAAAAAGCGAAAAATCCCACGATGGGAAAAGGCCCAAACGTGTCCCTCTAAATACATTAAATTTTAGGGGACAATTAACTGTCCTACAGGTGAATAGTCACTTGCTTAATGCCCACGCGCACCTTCTTCTTGGTCGTGCAATCGCATAATTTCGATGTTACTTTCTCCGACCCGGGGTCGACAGTGTCACACAAAAACGTCTTGGTTTCTAATGAACTGTGGAACCAGTAAGAATCGACCTTCGCGATGAAGCACGTTCGAGAATGGTATATAACTATATAGTATATACTTATATAGATAGACCGAGGAGAGGGTCGACACAACCTAAGTGCAAGAGAAGATATTTTAGCAGCCCTGGTCGCCCCGGTTCAACTAAAACGGCGAGACCACGAGGTTACGTGATTTATGGCGTCGGGTGACTTAAATTTTCCCGCCAGGCGACCGCGACGCGTGGTTGGCCATAATGTTCTAATTTGAATGGTGAGAAACGAAATTCCAGAGATTCAGTTCAGGACAAATATTTTAGATAACAGAATTTGAACACGATACTTAAGATGTATTTAAGAAATCCTTATGTGCGAATTCTTTTTTCGTAGGGTAGACCGAAGCAAGACCGAAGGGTTAGCATTCATTACTATATAGAAAGTTAATAAGACGTGGAAAAAAATCTTAGGATGTAACAAGTTTATGGTTTGATTATTTGGTATTTTATGCATTCGAAAATTTACTTTTCAAGGTATGCAGCAAGAAATAAAAGGTCTTTTTATTAGGTTTACTATTTTCTATTTTTCTTGGTTGCTCTTACCCCGATGATGAAGCCTCAGCTACTTTTTAAGTTTAATATATTTTTTACTTGGATTAAGTTTAATTTTTAAAATTACTTGGTGAAATAGTGCTTTATGTACCACAAGATCAAATTTCCATGTTGTAAGTATTTCAATTAATATTGTAAATGTTATGTCGCTGGTGCTCCGGTGGTCGGTCTTTCCCCGGTCTAGCACGAAGAAGGAACTAGCAATAAGTGAACTCAATAAATAGACAACTTGTACAAAATGATAATCTAAAATATCGTAAAGATTGAACATGCCCTAAAGAGGTTTACGCGCTATAATAAAAGTTTTTATATTTACGAGCGGGGGTTACATACCTATTATGTAAGTAGTAATTTCCCTTCTTCAATAAAATCCACATTGTAATTTTCGAACAATAAACCTCGAAAGAACAGTACTTTGAATTTGAGAAACAAATGTTTAGAATAAATGCGGGAATAAATTTAATATATTTGAAACTGAAATAGTCTCGAATAACTAGGCCTCAGACTCAATTGAGAAATTCCAAATAGTGTCAATAGTAGCATACACTGTGAAAAATAATTAGAAAATAGATCCATGCTATTTTTTAAATATTAAATAAAGGAGTTAATAATTTTGGAAACTGGTATACAGACAATATACATTTCCCATAAAATCGTGTGAAATCCCTTCGAATTAATTAAAATACCCCAGAAATCTGTTGAGATCGTCTGAAGTTCCTGGAAAACTCAATCTTTTTAAATCCCTTAAAAATCATTGAGATTCCTTGAAATCTTATAATTTTTTTAAAAATACTATAAATACCTTAAATTTGATGAAATCCCTTGAAATCCCTGAAATCTATAGAAAACCTTAAAAAAGTACCTTCAAATTTTATTTCATTTCATTTAATCCCTAAAGTTCTCTAGAAATCGGTTGGAATCCCTTGAAAACTTACAATTATTGAAATCACATTAAATTCCTTGGAATCTTTGAAAATACCCTAAATTCTTCAAAATCCATTGAAATCCCTTGTAATTGATCAAATTCCTTAAACTTTGTGAAATCTCTAGTAATTCCCCCAAAATCGAGTAAAAATTCCGTAAAACATCTTGATATCTAATTATCTATAATATCTTTCAAAAATAATGAAATCCCGTAAAATATAATACAATCTGACATAGCGCCTTGAAATTTTTTATAATTTCTGAAATTTGTTTGAAAATATTTACAATGCCCTAGCCTAAAAGCTTTGACATCCCTTAAAATATTTGAAATTCATCGGGATCCACTGAAACCTATTAACCCTTATTAACCCTATTAAACCCTTGAATTATGTTGAAATTCTCTAAAATTCATTAAAAACTCTTCAATTTTTTAATATCCCCTGAAATCTATAGAAATTTCTTATAAACTTATCCTTCTTATGGAATCTTTTCATTTCTTTTGAAGTAACATGCATCGTTCAAATATTGTAAAATTTGTTGAAATCCCTTAAAATTGATAAATACCGTAAAAATTCCTTGAAATCATCGAATAATTTAAAATACACTATATTCCTTAAAATTCTTTAAAATGTCTAAAATCCGTTAAATATTGTGAAATCCCTAGAAATCTTTTGAAATCTTTAATATCTTTAAAAGTTCATCTTGAAATTTCAAAATTTTTGAAATTCTTTGAGACCCCATACAACTCCATGAAATCCGCAGAAATCCCTTAAAGTCCTTAAAAGTAGTTCCTTAAAATCTCCTGACATTTTTTAAATCTCTTTAAATTTTTGGAATCTTGCAAAATACCGCATAGGTCTAAAACCTTATGAAATCCTGTCAAATCCTTAAAATCAAATAACATCCCTTAAAACCCCTTTTGAATCTGTTAAAATCTGTTTGATCTCTTGAAATTGCAAGAAATCCCTTGAAATATTATTTTTTTTAAAACTAAAATCTTGGAATCTTTTGAAATGTTCAATTTTTGAGATAGCGGATATGTTATTTTAGTCAATGTAGCGAAGAATTTAGAAAAGGCAAAGTGAAAAAATAGTTGCATTAGCGAGCAACTTGGAAAAATAGTAGCATTACTTTGTGATTGATTACCCAGTCAGTAAGAAAAGTGACAATTCAAGACATCATACATTTCTAAAAGTTGCTAATTTTAAAACATCCTTTAGACAATATTTAAGCAAAAAATAGATATCTTTTGATAAATTGAGACCAGCATTTATGTTTCAATTAAAATAAATCTTAATGGTATTGGATAACCATCCTGCAGAATGGAAAGAATCTTGAGCTAATTTTGATGTGGGCTTTTTTGTGTTCTGATGCTGGTACATAAAGTTTTACACAAGAAAAGAAACAGTCACTATTTTAAAAATACTTTCCAGATCGAAACGAAATCTTTCTTTCTTATGGACCATTTTATGTGCCAAAATCACAACACAAAATAGCTCACAAAACAAAATTATATTTCCAACCGTCTCCATTCCAGCTCATTGGAGCCAGTGTCACTTTTTCAAAATAGTAGCAAAATAGCTGCATCGTTAAAAAAAACGTGTCTAAAAGTGTCAATAGTGCCGCGAGTCCGAGGCCTGAATAACAACTCATGACTTCTTTAATATGTTTGTCATACTTAAACAAATTACCTGATGTAAGGTCGTCACAACACTAGATATTTCACGCATGAGAGAATGTCCGTGTAATTTCGGTGCGAGTGAAGAAAAAAAGGTATAATAAAAATCTAAAAAGACATGATAGTAAATCAAACAAGCCCCATCCCGGTGGGATAGCGTGAAATAGAACGAGCATGCATTTTCTCGCGAATGAAAAACATGCCGGAAAGTGGAAAGGCAGTATATCGAACAGCTGTTCACACTCCAGTACGTCTAGACTCTAGTGAGTCTAGTCTCGTCTAGTCTAGTCTATATTTTTCTGAAATATAACTCTATAGCATATTCAATATAGTCTAGACTCTAGACACTCTAGACTCTAGAGTTTAGAGTCTTGACTCTAGAATTCTAGAGTCAATATTAATATGAAGGGGTAGCTTTAAAGTTTAACCTGTAGTTCATCTCGGTACTGCCTTGCTGAGAGCCTGACAAATAAGCCTCTGTGAGTCTAGTCTGGTGTCTATATTGGAATATATTACTGTATTGGTATATGGCTGAAAATAAAAAAATCTATGAAAAATTTAAATGTAGGGATCTTTTAGCACACGCGTTATACTACAATATCCTATATCTACATCTGAACAAAATGTTGCTAAAATAGATGTAAAATCTTTAAAATATTTGAAATTGTCATCGTGGTCTCTGACTACACTCTTAAGTCTTAAGTGAACATTTCCCAAAGTCAACTCAGGGTTTGGCAAGAAATTGGCTAAGAAACATTTGAAAATGTGTTTTTACCAACCAACAAATACATGTTTCAGATTGTGGAAACATTTTAAAAACCATGACATATCCTGTTTGGTTTTGGGACGAAATTGCCAAAGAAACTTTTGAAAATGCGAGTGTGAATTCTGATACTGAATAGCATTTTCGCACCATAGATTACTATAGATATCATACATAGATTAATTAAATTTTCTTTTTTTTTTAGATAAAACCTAAAATGTGGCCTTTTCCTTTAAAAAATTGACTAAAAAGTGGTTTAAAAAAAGTAGATTAAAGGTAACTTCCGTGAGTATGTGGCAGCCCTACTTATTAGCTGAATATTGAAGTTTTTTTACTTTAACCCATATATACACATTTCATGTTCACTTTTCCTATATTAGACACACCTTCACCAGCTCTATGTTCTCCATAAGAGTAGCGTATAAGGTGAACGACAGAAGCCACGTTCCCTGTGGAAAGCAATGGTCGGCTCCAACTTCAAGGTTAACCGTTCGGTCGTGTACAGTCTCTGACATAATTATTTACGATCAAGATCGCCTCCATCTCGAGTCAATGTCCTTATCGAGACGATGTTCCTTGTCAAAGAATAATGATATATATCACATTTTTCTCTATGATTAACGATATCATAATCGTGATTCACTTAAGAGAATTTAAGTTGTATATTTAAATATAAATCTCATAAAGTTAACGAAAAGAGTAAAGATAGTAATTTGGGTTTTCAATCATACTAAACGCCATTAATCACTAATCACCGGGGGGTTGGTTCACTCCTAATGAATCCAGATGTACTTGTAGGATTCAGAGTTTATTTTAAATCAGAAGACCGCCTTAAATTCGCTTGAATTCACTTTTAATTCCTTGAATTCGTTTTTGCTTCATTTGAATCAGTGGAATTAACTTAAGTTAACTTGAATTTCTTTCAAAATTGATATATGCATTTATGTATTTAAATTGAAGATGAATTCAGAAAAAGTAACATTCAATTAAATTGACTCCAACTTAAATTAATAAAAGACTAACGTTTGAATTTTATTAACACCAACTAAGTTAATATGAATAACACAAATTTACTTAAATTCGTCAAATACCTTGAAATTTACTTAAAATAGTTTGAACTTAATATAAGTCTACTTCTGATAAACTCTATTGAACGAATCTTTCCGAAAACAGGGGGAATTAAACAGGAGTTATCTCTTAGAAAATGATTGATTAAAACCCGAAAAAAATCGGGAAGACAAATTTGACCTCCGGGAATGTAAACAAAAATTGAAACTCTGGAAAATTTCAAAATATTATTTTCGAGCACAGGTAGCCAAGCTGCATGTATATACTGATTCCAAATTAATTATACTTTTGGTGCTGCGTGACGATTTTGAATTCCAGAATGTTTTATTTTCGACCCACGCTAGTGAATAATGAATATGCATTAAATATTAAAACCTAGATATTGAATAAATAATGTTTAAATTGTGTAAATAAAGTGAATCATTGGAATCAAAGTTGGACTGTATTTTCTGTTGTACAGGACGGATAGAGAGACGTCAAAATAATAAAGGACGACAAGAAAGCTAGCATAATCCTGCCCATGGGGTTCTTGGCTGGTAGCATAGACATAGATAGACCAGACTGACTAGTAATTTATACAGACGATTCGCCCCTGGAGAAGACATTTCTTTGGAATAAATTGTGCAGACCTTTCGTAAGGTGCGTCTTCGATTACAAGAAGATATAGTAGAAAGTCCCGTTATTTGCCAACATTACAAACACATTTCCGTACGCCTTCGCGCTCCTATAAACTCATTTGAACCAGTCATCAAGAAATGGCGACAAAAACCGCTTTCATTTCAACTATGCAAATATTTTTAATGCACATCGTGTATAACTGTATACAAACAGCGATATAAAATATATCAATAACCAAATTAAAAATATTATATAGTAACAAAGATTTAATCGATCATAATCAGGTCATCTTTTGTCAGAAAATTATCACGAAACCGAAATCATACTTTTCATGAAATGAAAGTAACTCTTGTATAACCAATTCAAGTTAACAAAAGCTCACTTCATCCTTGTTTCCAGCTCAGAATCGTTCGCCCGGAACGAGTAATTTGGTATAAATACCAGTCAATTCGGAGTCACAAAAGGACTTTGTCATTGGCGGATTTCGTTGAGTCAACAGTTTCCTTTGATCCCACTAATTGTTACATAAACCTTTTTTCCCCCAATGGCAAAAGAGTTCTGGTTCAAAAAAAGTTACACCATTGACCCAGTCTGCTTAAAACTTTTCGGGCCGATGATTTTGTGAGTGAATCTATAGAAACGCGATTTTTATAAAGTAATGAGATATATAATGATGAAGGCCATACCAAATCGAAAGCATTTAGAATCGTGCTGAAAGAACAAGTCTTACCTAACATAAGATTTGGACCTGATCATGGAGCTAATTCACGCAATCAAGATATTAGTCTCGCCAATTGAGATTGGCTGATTTGGCAATTCCATAAAATGTACCAATTATACGTGTTTAGGCACAAAGTACTTGTTTGATCATGCTGAAAAAACGTGACTATGGGTTCGGTTCACGTCATGTCATAATCCCAATGTATCTGTTCACAAACATTACAGCCCAAAATGTTCTTATAACAGGTGAAATAGTGTGATTTTTTCCATAAAATAGAGGAATACATTTTTTTATATGAAATTAATGTAGGTACACCATAGAGAATTCAATTTGGAAAGCTTTAAATTCCTAAGATTTTAAGCCGAAATATATTGCATTTTTAACAAAGTAGATGAATTTTCAACCCAAAAGGACGAATTTCAACAAAGCAGTTGAATTTTCGAATAAAAGGTGACTTTTTTACAAAATAGTTAAACTTTCAACAAAATAAATTAATCTTCAACAAAAAAGATCATTTTAAATCAAACTAGTTACATTTTCAACCCCAACAGACGAACTTTCTACAAAAGAATTGAACTTTAAAAAAAAATTAATTATCAAGAAAATAATTCAATGTTCAACCAAATAGAATCTAGCCAAGAGACGAATTCTGCACCAAACATTTAATAGTAGACGTTTCAACCAATAAGAATAAACTTTGATCAAAAAATAGTTGATTTTCTCATTGGGTTCTATTAATTCAGTTCGCATGAAATGTGTTCAACACAATTAATAAACCGGGCTTGAAACGTTTCACGTGTATTACATTTATTACAAATTACAGGACGACCTCAAGGCTTAAGACGACGGCAATTTATTCGCTTACACCTTCCTGCCAGGGGAGCGTAACATAATGCAATTAACAGTGAGCTGTAAGCCCTAGCACGAGTCTTCATTTTGGTGGGTATATCGTCGCCGCGCTGCTCACTGGCGGAAATGACTTTCTACATACATACGAGACTGTACGCTACAATGTACTGTATATCGCTGAACCCACGTTCAGACTTGGAACGGATAACAGTGCGGGTTCTCACAAACTGAAAACGATATTATCCTGGCCGCGTGCGAGCGAGACTCAGCTATAGGGTTTGCTCAGAATTAAATGAAAAAGGATTCCCGAGGATAATCCCAACTGTCTGGTTTCAAACTCATTTGATGGTATTCAACAATTACTTTTGTATTGCTGTTAATTTACGATCTCCAAGTCGATAAAAAGTCTCTTCACTCGTTCATAATTACCTTCCTCTATCTCTATTCGCTTATCAAAATTCTCGTACGATGCTCTTATGTAATCGTCACGTATAAAACTTGTTTAAAATGAAAACAGTTATGTTGAAACTTTTGCAATATGCATATTTACTCACCCACTCTTGAAATGATTAAAATGGAAACACTTACCTGAAACAGAAAGAAGAGATTTTAATTCGAAAAATTCAAGTTATATTTGATGTTTTACTTTCTAACGGGGTGGCCGCAAAGCTTTATTTCACAAATACCGTTATTTTTCCCTGACTAATAATTTCAAAGACACAAAAAACAGACCCAAAAGGGTTCCTTTGGAACCACTTGAATAGAACATGAAGGTGCATTCACAAAACAACCGCTTGCAAAGAGGGGTTGGTATGTTAGGGATTTACAGAATTTGTCGACCGAAGACGCCTTTTAGCTTACAAGTTTGCTAAATAACTTGCAAATGATATTCATCAAGTCATTATATCTATTCTAATTGCGATAATATTTTATACTTTAATTCTCTTTATTAAATGATGTCCGTTAGAGTTCTATTACATGTGTGATTTAACGTAAAAATTGTGTTATTAACTAGATCAAAGGTCGAAGTGGGCAAAGCGAAAAATAGGTACTTTGGAAAAAGTCTATTGAAATTTTTTTCCCTTGGAGGTTCCACTGGAGTCACTTTAGGAAAAAATTCTTCGTTTTGGGTTCCTTTTCAGCTAAAGGAGTTCCTTCTTATTGCAGCTCCTTAGGAACCAATCATTGTTTCTAACAGAAACCCCAGTTTTTTCTGTGTTTTCATTCTCCCTGAAGATGATATATATACCATTTATAAAAGATTCTATATTAAAAATGTAGCAAGATTATAATTTTTGTCTTTCAATATTAATGGTCACGGAATAGTCATGGAATTTTGAAACTGAATTTTTGCGGTCACCCTGCTAAGAAAAAAAAGATGTTATTCGATCATTTCGTCTAGTATTTTTCACTGTTTAGACGTTTCCTATTTATTCCACGTTTTCCCATGACGGTTTACTATTGCGAGGTTCTCCCCGTGTAAATTACTCGAAACTCAACTCGGCAACTATAATCGAATTCCTCCATATTCATTACCCCTTTCGTACGTTGACAATCATGCAGAATTCTAATGGTTCACCCAGTGTGTATCTCTGGGTACATATGTACCTACTTTCGTACGCGATGCACGTGAAGAGTACATACGCACAGTGACTTGTTTGTGAAGGTATAGACTCAATACAGTAATAGACAAAGCCGGGAATCAGAGTTCGTTGCATTGTACACGAACGCCATCGATCTGACCGTCTTCAAATATATTCACCTGTGTATAATGCATTTCGAAAATCTCACTTCAATCCTCTGCAAACATTGATGAGTGCACTCGCCACATTTACGAGCCTATGGGCTTTATATCTCTTTGAATTGTGTGGAATTGCAAATATTTAATGATAATTAGGATTATTGGGAAAATTTAATTCTGAGTCGGCATACATTTGCAATTCAGGATGGGAATTTTTAATAAGGTAGTTATCCTGTAATTGTACATAATGTACCAATAATCTTCATTAAGGAAAGTCTAAAGAATTTTTTTTTAAACTTATTTATTTTGAATAAATCCTAGTTCTCTGATGATGAAAAGACCGCTCACTATATGATTAAAGGAACTGGATAAGTGCTAGGTAAAGAAATAGAGAGCAAAGTATATAGGCTACAATCGGGTTCAAAGAAACCTTGTTGCAAAACTTGTTTGTAGTTTTTTTATATGAACTATGCGTCAGATGCCAAAATGTGCAAAGGAAATTTCATGCGTCTTAGGACAATATAATTAATTGTGAAAACAAATCTGCAAAAGATCCATAAACAATGCATAGAAATCGATTATTATAATATCCTGTTTTGGCGTTTTTTGCAAAAACTATGAGGCAGACAAAAAATTGCACAGGACAAAAATTTTTGATTTTTTCAATAAGACCTAATAGTTTCAAAAACAATTTTCGTAAAATGTCGATAATTTTAGGAGATACAGCATAATTTATGGAAAAATGTTTAATTAACAACATGTAGAAAAAGACCGTCAGCTCGCGAAAGCACCTCATACTGTCGTATTCAGGAGACCATTCTGCACAATATCCATTTAAAAAATTCCGGCCACCTCTCCTATGTGGCTCCCGGACTATTATTACTGGTTGTGATAAAATTCATACAGTGATCCTAAGCCCATCTAAGTAAAGAAAAGTTTTCACATGCCCATACCCAGTTAAGTGGAGTTATCCAGCGGACATACTCATGCTAAGGGATTGAATAATACTTTATCAGTGAGGACGCATTGACCAGTGGGCAGGCCTCCGTTTCACCGGGGGTTTTAAAATAAAGGCGTAGTACAAAAGGTTATTATACTACAGTGCTACGGGACTTAATCGGACCAACCTAAAAGAAAAATAATAAAATAATCAGGTGCCCTTGTCGTATTTACGAGCTTATAGGCTTTATCTCTTTGAATTGTGAGGAAATGAAAATATTTAATGATAATTAGCATTACTGGGAAAACTTAATTCTGAGTCGGTATACATTTGCAATTCAGGATGGGAATTTTTAATAAGGTAGCTATCCTGTAATCGTGAATTACGTATCAATAATCTTCAGAAAGGATAGTCTGAAGAATTTTATTTTTTTTATTTATTTTGCATAAATTCTAGTTATCTGCGGAAGAAAAGGTCGCTTACACTCGCGCTTGCTATGATTAAAGGGACTGGATAAGTGCTAGGGAAAGAAATAGAGAGCAAAGTCAGAATCGTGAGTGTCCGGCAGCTATAAATGAGTGTAAATAAGTATCAGAGGAAACAGCGTGAAACGCTAAAGGCGATCGTACATCCGACATTAGACTACATACCATGACCGTAACCCACTGTCAGAAAGTCAGAATAGCAAGATGTAAAATAGCAGATTTGAACTGTAAAAATAGAGGTTGGGTGATGTTTATAATAATTTGTTATTTTACTTGTAGTGTTGCAATGTAGTGTAATTTCATTTCCGGAACAATGTAAAATAACACTTACACGGAAAAAATTTATCCGTAAAAAAGTCACGAACTAGTAGCTAGGTCTCGGATATGAGAAAAATTCATCGGATATTTATGTATTTTCGTAAATAACCTACGAACTTTGAGAAAGATTGACGAACTCGATGTGAAAATTCTAAAACGGTTCATCACTTTTTTTTACGTGAATAATTACAAAAATATTACGAGTGATTGGGAAAAGATTCTCAGAGCACTCACGAGCTTGCCTGACGAATCTGGGAACTCGAAACTAAGTCCCCTGTACGTGGCCCACGCACACACGCGCGGTGCGTGTGTGCGCTCGTATGTGTGCCTCGAGCTCGTCGAATGAGTGGCTAGAAGTTTTATAATACCTATTTTGTTTGGCCTCGATGGCTGCGCGTGTTTACGCACTCCTGGTTTATGTTTAGAAACTTGGTGAGTCAGCAGTGTTTGAGGTTCGAATCTTCTGAGTTGCGAATTTATAAATTAATATAAAATTAAATCGCACAAATAAAATTTTTCCTCTTTTTATTTCAGTCTGAAATTTTCAGGAACTGTTCGTAGGAAATTCGAACTGTTCGTAAGAAACTTCGAAATTTATCCATATATTTCTCATAGAAATAAGGATTTAATGTTTCATTTTTTTATCTCGTATCCGAGACCTAGCTACAAGTTCGTGACTTCTTCATGGATAAATTTTTTCCGTGTAGGATGGCCGCTGGACCAGGAAATAACTGGAAAATTTTTGGGGCCGTGAGCAATTGAAAAATGACAGTGAATTTATTCTTTGACCAGAGACTTAAACAAATTTTGTCGAGAATTTTATAGAATAATCTGTCTAATCACTTCAACATACCTGAAAAGATTCAATTTTTTAATGAGATCGATCTGTAAGTCTTCTAAATTTGAAATGTTTAAAAGTTTTTTTTGGAATACTTCAATTTTGAACGTTAAAAATTTAAATTAATATAATTTTTATTATTCAAATTTCTGCTATTCCAGTTGAAATTACTTAAATTCTGGAAGTTTACAAATTTCAGACATCACCTCACAATTAAAACCTGCTACATTGATTCCCGAAAATTTCCATACCGCGTCCTTTTTCATAAAATTATGTATACTTAGGTCGTTGAACGTGGATCGAATAATAATTTGCAACGTGGGGCTTAGTAAAATTGTATCAATTTTTTTTAGAGTGTGGCATTGGATGGCAATGCAAAGTAGTGCTGGGAAATACAGTATGCATAGAGCATAATGCAGTTCGTTTCTCCCTCGAAGTATTTGCACTACCTTCGTTTAGCTTTAGGTATCTACATTCTACATGCATAAATGTGTTGACAATGCTTCCAGAGTATGTACACAATGTTCTAGTGCGACAGCGCTGCATTTTCATTCACATGCAAAGCTCCTATGTGCATCGTTCATCATTTTGGCTCATATGAATTGACCTACTGAGGAAGGGACTGATCTCTTTTCGTACTAATTTCTACATCTCGCTTTTGACGTCAGTCAAACTTTATTCATGCAATTAAAATACCAATATTAACGATTCTTGACTTCGGATGCCAATGATTCCTATCCTTGGCCTTTGAGTTTATTCGAGAGATCAGTTCTCGTCATAAAATAAAAAGTGACTAAACAGTTATTTGAACAAAAGTGACTAAAAATGTCTATGTGGCGGCCCTGATTAGTAAAGAAAAATATCTGAAATCGGATTTAGCTATTTCTGATTTAGATTTAGAGAGTAGGACATGGACTCATATGTTTCTACCTTCTATTGCCAATAATAGTTTTTGGAACAGGGACAAGTTTTCTTCCAGACCCAAGTGAAAATCTACTTTTGTTTCTAGCAATAACTATTTTACGATTCGCTGAGCACGTATCGCTCTTGTTATTATTCTTAAGCACGTTAAACGATCGAAAGGAAATTCCCCAGAAATTTGCGTATGTAATTCCCTCTCAAATCAACACGCACAGAGATTCGACGAATTCCTCTAGACTGATTACGAGAAATTTGTTGCTAAACTTACACGACTTTCAGTTAAAATAGGAAGAGCATAGCTTTTCTATAAAGATTACAGAATTTTCAGTAATATTTTTAATTGGCGGATATTTTCTGTGATATCTACTGGAAATTCTAATAAAAAAGTTTGTAAATTTTACAAAAAAGTATCCGTAAATTTGTAAAATTATTGAAAATTCTGTAAATTCTTGCGAAAATGTATCAAGCTTCACAGGAAAGCTATACTGTACCTATTTTAACTAAAAATTCTGTAACCTTAGCAGACTTACTTTTCTCCGTATGTAGTCACTTGGCAATTATACACTTTGACGAACTTAAGCTTTCGAGTCTGCGAAGATTCTCGTGCAAATAAACTTCAGTGATGACATTAAGTTTGTATTTCTCGCAAGGATTTCTCCAGGAGTAATGTCGTAGGTGTTTACGTCGAATTTGTACTTTGAAACTTAATCCTTCAAAGTATGGATTACAGTGCCAGGATACCCATTATATTTATCCTAACTGCATTTCAATTTTCAGAGACACCAACTCAACACGTACAAGAAATATTTCCGAGATCTTCAAGCATTTTCAGTAAAAGCTCGAAGGAATAGTACTATTCCTTCGTGAGTAAAAGTATCTGAACTTTTCATAAAGAATTCCCAAACTCGAAGTTTGCAAACTTCACAACCCAAAATGCTCTCAAAACTTTTCAAGCCAAAGAGATGAATTTGCAACTAAAATGATGATACTTCAATACCAAGAAATGAAATTCAACCAAAAAAGGATTTTCTTATTGGGCTCTATTAATACACTGTTCGCATTTAGTGAAAAAACGAGAAAAAGTAGAAAAAGGGGAAGTTTCAGGAAAACAGAGTAAAAAGAGGAATTCTTTAAGAAATTGGAAAATAGGGGAATAAGAGAAAGACTGTGAAGTCTGCAATTGTTTTTCAGTAATACTTACTTTCAGGAGAAACTTAGGAACTGAGTTTCTGAATTGGAATCAGGGAAAAGTGTGGAAGTTTCAAAATTGAAAAAATCAAAATGACATATCTAAGGTGAGGAGCCCCTGAAAATTCGTATTCTCGGACCCAAAGAAAGTTATGACTCATGACTCAGACACTTTTACTCTGATTTATAACGACCCAAATTATGGCCCCACTTAAGAATCTGAAGAATCTGTAGGTCACTAGTAAAAGCTTTCGACCAAAGCTCGGACCAAAGATACTGAACGATCAAAGGGGATAAGATGATTTTTCCTTTTAAGATACATAGTTAGCTAAGAGGAAGAGGGAAAACAAAGTGAACTGAAGGAAGCCGTCTCAGAGAAACCTTTTTTTTTGTATCAGTAAGAAGATACGATAACAAACAAGGGTGTTTACGAGACACCCCATGAGTCGAGGTTATTGGTCCATGTTCCTCTGGGGAGGAGGTTGAAGTCTCGGACGCAGGGCATTTAGAACATACTTATTGTTCTTGTTGGAAACGTGGCTACGTAGCTCGGCTACGATAAGCCACAAAATTACAGGGAGCGTTCCGGGTAAATAATGCAGAGCCCGGAGCCAATCGTTCCAGCCAATTTGTAACGTTCGATCCCTCGAAAGGTGAAACCGTGAAAGTAACGTGTGTATATATCCATTACAAGTTGCACAATACTGGTGCTCGCACTTACGAATTACGAACCGCGCGACTAACGATTTTGCCCTGATGCTGATCGAGAAACAAAGGCGGAGGTCAGTGACGGATCTCGACTTCATGAACCCGGGGGCTAGGCATTAGACTGGAGCAATAATAGAGGAAATTGTTCCATTTTGCAATCAACAAGTGATACTGCGTACAACCATAAAGATCATATCATTGTGTCATACGATTTCTACATGATAGCGAGCATAATCGCCCGAGTAAAGGCTTTGTTGGAAAAGTTAAAGGGCCATACAATTTGGAAAAATTGATCAACATTATGGCCGCGAAACGTAATTCTCAAAAACCGTGACTTTTCCCTGACCATTAATATTCAAAAACAAGCATTTTCATTTTGTAACATTTTTAACATAACTTTTATGAACGGAAAGAAACAATTTCGAATGAGTGAATGAAAGATTAATTTTCAACAAAACATTAACAAAATTTTACAAAAAAAGCAACTAAAATAAAAATAGAAATACAGGGCAAATAAATTACTAACAAGAATAATAATTGTATCAGCGTGGCCGCAAAGCTTTAGTTTCAAAATTCGCTAACTTTTCCTGATCAATTTTTCCAAGCCATTAATACTCAAAGGCCAGAATCTTCATCTTGTACCATTTTTAACATATT
Organism: Andricus curvator; assembly: GCA_932195095.1. Classification (NCBI taxonomy): domain Eukaryota; kingdom Metazoa; phylum Arthropoda; class Insecta; order Hymenoptera; family Cynipidae; genus Andricus; species Andricus curvator. The sequence continues at coordinate 468,909 of CAKNYM010051998.1, forward strand.
TTGTTGTAAACGGAATAAAACAGTTTCAAATTCAAATTTATCATTCTTGACAGTTATTTTAAAGTGGCTCTTATCGAAATTCCCTGACACTGGCAAGATTATTTCAAATCCCCGACTTTTCCCTGACCTACGCCCACCCTGATTAAGTTCTTCTACTGATTTTCGCCTTGAGACGGAGGTATTTAAGGGCATCATGAACATCTTTCCAACAGCGCCGATTTTCAAGCCACATTTAAAACTGATAACTTGGAGACTAATTTCGAAATCGCCATACCTTGAAATTGGATGCGGATGCCATGTATAGACAAGAAATAACTTCCGGAGAACTAACTTGAGGCTGCAAGCCGCCTAACTACCGCGATAAGGCGAAATAATGAATGAAGCGATTAGAGGGCTCATCTTGGTTGTAGTCTACACTCTACGAGGTAGTTCCTTCTATCTACTTTTCTCTTCAGATCACTCCTCTATAGTCTATCTGCCTCTCTCCTCGCTATTCGTGTAGTTAGTTACCTGTCCTGCGATAAACCGAACGTCTTCTAGTAACGAAGCAGGGACGCGTGTAGCACCTGTTGGAATGCGAGCGCAAAGTGCTCGCTGAAAACTTTCCGATTTAGCCGAGTTAGCTTTCCGAGGGTCTTTTTCGCTCTCGCACAGAGATAAAAAAAAGGAATGCGACTGGTCGTATTCGCAAGTGCAGGGCAGTAAATTATTTCGTAAACGAGTTTCCCACTGAGACATTTATGGACTAAATGTGTCACCTAAACTTCTTTCGCGGACATGAATAAGCTGCAAGTTTAGTCAATTTTTAATTCACATCGATCGCTTCACGAGCCTAAAATAACTTAGATAATATTCACAGCCCAAAATGTTCTGAAAACAGGGGAAATAGGGAAATTTTTTACGAAAATATGGGAATAATTTTTGGTAAAAAAATCAATGTAGATACATGGAGAAAAATGGATATTAAGACTTAATATCTGGATTTTTAACTGTAGAACAAGGATCTAGATATTAAGCCAATAAGGTATAATAACTTGATATTGAAATTCAATATCCAGGCATCAGAACTTGAAATAATAGAAAAATATCCACATATTGGGCCTTAATATCTACATATTACTACCTTATTATCTAGATCATTGTCCTACAGTTAAAACTCCGCGTACTTGGTACCATATTGGATTCAATAGTAAAAGTTATAAATTCCTAAGACTTCTTATAGAAATTCCCTGACATTGGCAAGATTATTTCAAATCCCTGACTTTTCCCTAATTTTCAGATTTTCCCTGACCTACGCCTACCCTGATTAAGTTGTTCTCCATCGTACGGTTACTCCGAAATGATATGGCTTAATGTTATATATGTTATACACAATGATATTTTCAACAAAAAAGTCAATTTTCAATCCAAAAAGACGAATTTCCCACAAAAAGTTTAATTATTGACTATAAACGATGAATTTTTAATAAAATAGTTGAAGTAGTTTTTAAACCAAAAAGAATTGATTTTGAAAAAGGGGAAGTTTCTTGCAAACAGGCGAAAAAAGAGGAATTCTTTAATAGAGAGTCAAGAAGGGAATAGGGGACAGACTGTGAAGTCTGTATTAATGAATCATGAGACATCAGCCATCAGATTGATAATTGCATTTCAAAGATACTTACCTTTCGAGATAGCAGGAACCACACATTTATCAGCTATTGTGTGTGCTTTTTATTGTTAAATGGACCACCCTATTCGAATTTAATGTGGAAGAAAAGTGAAAAATCCTAACGAGAAATAAATACCTGTGACTTAGGATAGAATCCGGAGATCCAACATTCTAAAATCTAACCATTCTAACCTGAAGTCAGAGAGGCTTAGTCTGACCAAAACACAGGGAGACAGAAACCTGCGGGATAAAAGAGGACAGGAAGAAGAATAGTTCTTTGGAGTTTAGTACCAGCAACCCAAACCTCGAAGCACGTACGGGATTTCTCGGTTCGACTATAACTATAGGTACCTGGTCATGCTGGTCGTTTCTTATTCGTGGGGTAATGGCTTCTCCACTCCCTCCTTCGATTTTCTCTACATTTCTACAAGTCTACAAAGTCTACCTTCACACTAGCTACGAGAAATGGAACTTAGACTCTAGACTTTTATCTAAGGACCGCTTGCAACTTATTGTTAGAAAAATATGAAAACGTTTTCGTTGTTTTCTTAAGTAATAGTCTGCTAAATGGACCGCCTTATGCAACATGACAACGATATGAAAGTTGAATGGTTCAGTCTCTAGTCTAGTCTAGTCTGTCTACAAAAAGGGAACGATAGGAAATCTTAGCTTTTCTGTGACTGTCTCTCGCTTGTCAATCAACTAACTTTGACTCATTCTTTCTTTCTAGCATTCCATAATCGATCGCGTCGTTTAGAATCGAAAGTTGAAAATGAAAAAAAATCTGGCAATCAATTTAATGATTATTTATTGCTTGATTAGAGGGTGGCCACTTGTCCACTTAAGAGTCATAATCGAGAAAAAAATTTCCTGTGATTCCCCGGTGTCTATATAGAATTTTTCCTGAGCATTTGTATTTTCAAATTCAAGCCTTCAGAATTGAATAATTTATACTTTGAAATATTCAAAAAAGAATTTACAACTTGACGAATCTAATGTGGAACAATTCTAAATTTGAAGGATTTAACATTTAAAATTAAACAATTTTAAACTTAAAAGTTCAATATTGTACCAGTACTAAAGTTTGTTCAAAATTTAACAACTTTGCACAGTGTTAATATTAAGACATTCAACTTTAAATTGTACCAATAAGGAAATTAAAATTGTTTCATTTATAACTTTCAAACTAAAATGACTCAATTTTTATTTAATTATGTCAATATGTTATGTTAATTTTGAATGTCGTGAATGTATACAATTTTGTACAATTTTGAGCAACTTAAAATTTTAATTGTTCGATTTTGAATGCCGTGACTTTGTAATCGTTCAAATATTAAAAGACTTGATTTTTGAAATTGCACAATTTCAACGACTTGAATTTAAAAAACAAATTTGAATTTCCCAATTTGAATGCTTTCTGTCTAAAAATGTGTTCCTTGCTATTACTTAAGGTAGTGCAATTATTTAAAAAATCATTGAAATAGAAGAGTTCTAGAGAATGTTTTGACCCGAAAAATAAGCCATCATTTGTTAAAATGCTACCATTTTAAAAAAATTGACAAGAACTGATGACGGGAAAATGTAATTGCAAAAAATATAGTTAAAATGACTTTTTTTTTTAATTAAAAAAATTTTCACTAAAAATAATGTTTTTTATTTTAAATCTTATCATCAGTACTATCATTTTAATTCCTCAAATTGTAGAAAAACATTTTTTTATCCGATTTTTGGCATGACAAATACCTTAAACATTTCCCAATTTATAAAGTAAAAACTGAAATTCTTATACAATTTTAGCGTCTTCAATTCAAAATTATTTAACCATGAAGGATTTCAATTGAAAACTGCATAATTAAAAAAAAATTTATTTGAAATTATTCAATATTAATCACTATATCCTTGAATTTTGAGCAACTACGAAAAGGTTTTCAAATTGAAATTAATTTTCAGAATCATACAGGCTTTAATTACAAAATGTTTCAAATTTCCAAGGGTAGATGTGGAAGGTTACTGTGAACAAAACCTTTTTTATTTGAGAATCATTTGATTAAGAAATGAAAGTTGTAAATATTCCTTAAAATATTTCCTGGATTTTTATTTGAGATGTTATTATTTACATAAATTATGTCAGTTTCTGCAATAATTTTCATACTTATGACTTTCCAGGAAAGAATATTTCAAAGTCAAAGTGAATCCTGTCTGATTGATGAATAATCTTTTACATCTGCTCGGCAGAGCACAGGAGCTTTGAGTCCATGATAAATAAGTAGGATAAAGAAGCTAGTGAGCTAGCATAAAAAACTGACGTAGAGTCGTCATCGGTTAGCGTTTACGATGCGTAATTACTCTACCTGTGCGTATCAAGGAAAAGCATTCCAAGCAGTCCTGTCGGACGTGTACCACCCCTTCGATTCGAATCACTCTAACATCAGGAAGGCTTAGAGCTCTCAAGAGTTCGAAAAAAAGCCGACAAAAAAATATTTATATTAACACACACACACATCAACCAGTAACCACATATATAACGATAGCTAAATGGTAAAACATAACGATTCCAGGTATAATTTCACAGTAAACCCTGGGATTTCAAACAGTTGCCTATCATTCTGATTATCAACTTCAGATCAAAATTATTCACTTTTCCGGATCTAAAATTCAGCTTTACCCAACTTCATTCATATCTATCGAGTGGCAGTTGTTATATTTGCATTGAAAGTCGTAGGTGAGTCATGACTGAAAAATGTTGAAATGTTTTAGAAAACGTTGAATTTTAATTAAAAAAGATTGATTTTCAACCCAATAGTTGAATTTTCTATCAAAAATGGAATTGATGAATTTTCAGTTCAAAAAATTAATTTTAAACACAAAAAAAGACGGGTTTTCCAAAAGTGTTTCTTTATATTTTTGTATAGTTTATAGGAGTTTAGGTAATCGTCGAATCATAACGATTTTTCGTTCGAAAAATTATGGACAGTTGCTACTTATGAAAATTCATGAGAGGCATGACATTGATCTTGAGAATCGGATCATTCTGATGCGCAATTTTCGAATCAAATAAACAATCCGAAATCTGTATAAAATCATTGCATATAATTTTGATCCAATTTCGCCATCGAAACTGATCGACTGGCATTTACTGTGTTATAACTGCGATTGGGAAATGTTTGTATTTAATTTTATATAATTTAGATCAAGCTTTTTCTCTTTTAATCAAGCATTCATTACTTTAATTTGCATTCTATAGGGCATCACCCTTGAAGATTGATTTGAACAATCGCCAGTCGCGGTCGAGAATGAAAATTGCCGTGACGAAAGAAATCATTGCAATAACTTGCTGACCGATGCATCGTCACGAGTTGCGATTGCGTGAAGAACGGCCACTTTAGCCAATAACGTCAGGCAAATGGTCGCTGCGAGTCTAGAAAATCAAAGGAATGTGTAAAGCAAACGATTTGAAACAAGGATATAATTCAACGCTTATCACCTTCCTCGAAAGTAATTTATATCAAGTGCTACAATTTATGTTCAAGTTCAACTACTAAGTCTTTCTTTGTATACTCAACCAATTTATTCGTAAATATTTCAACTTAAAATACTTCACAGTCAAAAATTCTCTCAAGCTAGGGGAAATAGGGTGATTTTTTCACCAAAATAGGGAAATGAATTTTTTTCAATAAAATTATTGACTTTTCAACAAAATGGTCGAATTTTCAAACAAAAAAGATTACCCTTTCAACCAAAAACAGTTGTATTTCTGACCAAATAGTTGCATCTGCAAGCCAAAAGAACGAATTTTTGAAGAAGACAGTTGAATGTTCAACGAAGAATGATGAATATTCAATCAAGAATATTTCTACCAAAAATCATGAATTTTCAATCAAGAAGGATAAAAGATAAATTTTCAACCATACAGTTGAATTTTCAAAAAAATAATAAAATTTTCAACAAAAACGTTGATTTTTTAACAAAATAGTTGAAGTTTTAACCTACAAAGATGAATTAGCAACCAAATGATCGAATTTTCAAACAAAAAAGTCTAAACTTCAACCACAAACAGTTGCATTTTTAACCAAAGTGGTGAATCTTCAAGCCAAAAGTACGAATTTTTTTAGAAGACAGTTGAAATATTTTTAACCATACAGTTGAAGTTTCAAAAAAATAATAAAATTTTCAACAAAAACGTTAAATTTTTAACAAAATAGTTGAAGTTTTAACCTACAAAGATGAATTAGCAACCAAATGATCGAATTTTCAAACAAAAAGTCTAAACTTCAACCACAAACAGTTGCATTTTTAACCAAAGAGTTGAATCTTCAAGCCAAAAGTACGAATTTTTTTAGAAGCCAGTTGAGTTTACAACCAATAAAAATGAATTTTTTACCAAAAAGATGAACTTTCAATGAAAAAGGGTTAAATTTTCAACCTACAAAGATGTATTTTCAACCAAATGGTCGAATTTTCAAAAAAAAAAAAAAAGAATAAAATACAACCAAAAACATTTGCATTTTTAACCAAATAGTTGAATATTCAGACGAGTTTTCTATCCAAAAAGATGAATTTTCAGCAAAACAGTTGAATTGTCGAAAAAAAATTGTAACAAAATAGTTAAATTTTGAACAAAACAGTTGAATTTTTAACCAAATGGTTGAATTTTCAATAAAAGAGAACTCTTAATCAAAACAGATTAATTTTTAAACAAAAAAAGTCAAATTTTTACCAAAAGATTAATTTTCATCCAAAATAATAGAATTTTTAACGCTAAACGACGAATTTTCAACAAAACAGTTGAATTTTTAAGCCAAAAAGACGAATTTTCTACAAAACAGTTGATTTTTCAACTATAAATCATCAATTTTGAACCAAAAATGGAATAGTTAAATTTACAGTTGGAAAAATTGATGAATTGATTGGATTTCTTTACCCATATACCACGCAGATAATTTTTAACAGTGTTTGGCCTGTCCTCTTGTGGCCAAACGTGGACTTTAGAGCGACCGTGCCCGGGTGGCATATGGATGGCCCCTAGAAGATTTTTCAATTAAAGAGAATTAACTTCAAAGCAAAAAATAGTTCCTAGCGAAAAAATGGAAAAAGGGAAACTTTCTTGAAAACAAGGAAAAAGAAAGATAAATTCTTTTTTAAAAAAGGGATGAAAAGGGGAATAGGAAAAAGACTGTAAAGTATTGAGTTAATGAGAAAACTACTGTACCCGCGAATTTAGTTAATTCTGTAGAATAAAAAATGTTGGACTGATTGAGAAATTCATTCAATGAGTAAAGTAAATATAGGGAACGGCCAAAGTTAGTCTTCTTCGATCAAGAAGTGTTATGAGAAGAAGGTTCGTTTCTCATCATCGGTGAAGGAAGAGGCAGGAATACAATCAGGCCTGCGGAGGAAGCAATACGCGACGTGACCACTGGTAATATCAGCCAGAATTAATGTATGTGGCGACCTGTGCAAAAGTTCGTCGTTTGCTTGAACGCGTTCATCTCACTCCTGCGCTCATGTCATTGAACTCCAGTTTCACCCCGGGTATAAAAAGACGCCATGAGAATCGCGTGGTTGTAAACTTTTCCACATCTATTCCGACCGTTTTACTTCCCCGCAAACTCATTTTCAGACCTCTATTTTAAGAACCATCAATCGCTGTAAACACTCTCCGAGTCTCAGTATCGCACGACGGAAAAGAAAGGGACGTAAAGCAATCCAAATTTGAACACTGAAATTTGTCCAAGTTAGCTAAATCCCAGTTTAAATTCGGAATTAAGGCAAGTTCAATTTAAGATGCAATTACATTTTATTTTAGCTTCACTGCCAAGAAGTAGAGAATGCAGGGTAGCCGCAAAACTTCGTTTTTCAGATTAAAACACTTTTCCTTGACTAATTTCTCATTTTCCCCGAACATTAACATTTGAGGACCAAAATTCTAATCACTCAAGATTTGTAATATAGAATCTTTTATAAATGGAATAAAACATATGTACATGCAAATCGATAAATTTTTAATTTATTATCATCAGGACCGCCACAACCTAATTTACTAATATTATTTTTCATTTAAAATAATTCAAAAGAATTCCAGGTGAATTTCAACAAATTTAGGACAAATTCATAGGACTTCATAAACATTCAAGTTAAATTCAAATGAATTGAAACCCATACAAAAATTTTTTTTCCAAGGGAATTCAAAAGAATTTGATGAAATGCCTAAGAATTCAAGGTGAGCTTAAAAGACATCATAGCGATTTAAATCAAAACTTTAAAAAATTCAACAAAATCTATTGAAATAATTAAAATTGAGTGAATTTAGAAGAACTGCAAAAAATATTTGAAAATCTCTTCAAATCTTGGGAACCCTACGAAATCCCTCACTTCTCACGAATAAATTATTTGAAATCCATTAAAATATGACGAAATCTCGTGAAATACTATGAAATCTGATATTTCCTAAAATCCTGGAAAATTTATTTAAATCTCTTGAGAGATTATAAAATCACGAAAATCTTTGAAGTTCTTAAAAAATCCCGAAAAACCTTTTTACATAAATATCTTAAAACCGTATAGGTCCTGTAAAATCGTTCCATATCTTCCGAAAATATAGGAAATTCTTAACAGTCGAATTAAATTTTATTTTAAATCCCTCAGAACCATTAAAATCCCTTGAATTTTTTTAGATCTTTTGAAAATTCCTTGGAATCTTTTAAAATACCCTGGAATATGTGAAACCTTTTGAAATCCTTTCAAATTATTGAAACCAATTAAAAATACCTTGGAATCTTTTAAAATTCCTTAAAATATTTCAATTCCTTTGAAAGCAATTGAAAATTTCTTCGAAAATTTTAAAATACCCTAAAATATTTTAAATCCTTTGAAATCTTTTGAAATCCCTTAAAACTTTTTAAAACCCTTGAAAATTCCTTGGAATTTTTTAAATACCCTAAAATCTTAAGAATCCTTTGAAATTGCTTCAAATTATTGAAATCTATTAAAAATTTCTTGGAATCTTTAAAAATATCCTAAAATATTTCAAAAGAATTGAAACCCCCTGACTTTCCCTGACCAAAAAAATTCTCGTGAGTTTTTTCTGGCCCGCGGCCACTCTGAGAATGTCAAGTTCGAACTTTTAAATTGTATTCAAAAATAAAAAAATAATATTCAAAACTAAGGGCTTTGAAATACAAGTTCATTTCCAATTTTTAAAATCTAATTCAAGCTTTAACGAATAAGATTTAAAGTAAAAGATAAGAATATCTATCAATAAGAATCATCTGTTATTACATATAGACGAGAAAGTAATGAAATAGTTTGCAGGCATGGACAAAGGTGAGATTCGAAATGCGGAATTTCCGCAAAGCATGTAATTTAAGCGATCGCTTAATCGTGACTTATTGTTAGGAAAGGTAATGTTGACTTAATGAAACGATTATAGCAGCAGCATACGAAACGTACAGTCTCCTATGATTATCGAGCGAATTATCGTAAAACCTAATCGCGTTGTGAGTTAACTATATACAAAGAGCATAAGCAGTTCAAATCCAACCACATAAGAGTCTGCAAAATCCAATTGACCAGATAGAGTTCTCTTTCTATCTACGAAGATTCCAGTAACAATAATAAACAATAATATTTTCAATAAAATTTTTACCATGACCATGATAATAAAATCATAAGATTAACAATATTAATGATAATTAAATTTTTTTCTCTCTCTTAACTGAAAAACTTCTTATCCATCTTCTGCTACAACAGATTTATTGGAAATTGACGATGCAATCAACGGTCAATAATCTCACTATTATGCGTGTTTTACGTCAGCTTTTCGAGTATGAAAAGAGGCAATGCAGAAAAATTAGGAACGAGAATATTCCATTTTTAGTATATACTATAGTATAAGACGAGGGAAAATATCCTCCGGCTCCCAAGGGACTTCCTCTGGCTTACTTATAAACCGCAACGACATATTTACGTCGCGGATTTTACAATGCAAATTGTGCAACTTGCATAGCGTTCGCGAAACGACTCCGAAATAAGCTCCAGGCATTAGCATTAAAAACCAACTGTCGTAATAATAATGCGGTCGCAATAATAATCGCTGCGATTATCGCTCTGGAGTTTAGGTCATCTCAGAAGAATAATTAACTCCGAGTAAGTTTGCGGAAAGACTTTTACAATCTGAGTTGAATAATTTTAACCATATCCAGGATTGCTACAAAATCTCGATTTCGAAATTACCTGACTATTCCCTGGCCAATTTTTCATTTTCCCGGACCGTTGTAAATTTTTCTATTATGTATTATTATTATTATTTACACCTAGGAGATCAATCATACAAAAAAATGTTAAAATATTAATTTTCAACAAAAAGTGTAATAGTTGATATTTCCACCAAAAATATTTTAATTTTCAATCAAAAACAGTTGAATTGAACCAAAAAATACGAATTTTCAACAAATTAGTTGAATCCTCAATAAAAATGAGGAATTTTCAACGAGGTTTAAATTTTCAACTACAAAATGTACATTTTCAAGCAAAAATGGAATAGTTACATTTTCAGTATAAAAAAATTAATTTTTCGCTAAAAAAAATTTTCAACCAAATATTTAAATTTTCAATCAAAGAAATTATTTTTTAACTAAAATGATGTATCTTCAACCAAAAATGAATTTTCAACCCCATAGTTGAATTTTGAATCCAAAAGATACATTTTTCACCAGAAAAATACCAATTTTCCATAAAACAGATAAATTTTCCACTTAAAATAGAATAGTTAAATTTTCAGTGAGAAAATTTTGTTTTCAACGAAATGGTTACATTTTCAACCAAACATATGAATTTTCAACCAAGAAGATTAAATTTCTATCAAAAAAGATAAATTTTTGACTAAAAAAATGAAATAGTTAAATTTTCAGTACAAAAAATTAATTGTCATTAAAAAAATAATACACAACCAAAGAAATGAACTTTCAACCAAAAAGATAAATTTTTAACAAAGAAGATTAATTTTCTACCAAAAAAATTGATTTTCTACTAAAAAACATTAATTTTCTACCAAAAAATGTTAGTTTTCAACAAAATACATGGGTTTTCAAACAAATATTTGAATGTTCAAAGGAACTTTCAATTTAATAGTTACATTTTCAACCAAAGAAATTAATTGTGAACCAAAAAGATGAATTAGTCACCACGATGATTAATATTCTATTCCAAAAGATGAATGAGCACCAAAGGGATTTTCAACCACATAGTTGAATTTTCAACTGAAGAAAATACATTTTCAACCAAACATGGTTTAGCTGAATATTCAGTTAAAAAATTAATTAAAAAAAATAGTTAAATTTTGAAGAAAAAAAGGGTTTTCAACTAAAAAGATGAATCATCAACCAACAAAAAATTAATTTTTCACAAATTAGTTCCACTTTCAACTAAGCTAACTAACCAATAAAGATGCATTTTCTACGAAAATAGAGGAATTTTCAACGCAATAAGTCGAATTTTCGAACACAAAGAATGACATTTTAACAAAACTGCTGCATTTTTCAACAAAATAATAAAATTAACTTCAACTTCCGTTTATCGAAAGTTCCCTGACCCGTTTACCCTGATATTATTATTCCTGGAAAATGTTATGAAGCCAAATGCATATAGAATTAGATGAGCTAATTACAAATTAATAATCTTGTTTGAAATATCAGTCTAGATCACTGATCAAATGCAATTCTTGGTTTATCTGTAAAGAAAGGATTTTTATCACCCATTTATCCTGATATTATTATTCCTGGAAAATTGTATGAAGCCAAGCATCTAGAATTAGATGAGCTAATTACAAATTAATAATCTTGTTTGAAATATCAGTCTCAAATGCAATTCTTGGTTTATCTGTAAAGAAAGGATTTTTATCATCTCATCGGTTTTAAAATCGCGATGTTTATTATATTAGGGCAATAAGTCAATTATCGTATTAAGCTCATTCAACTATTTATATCTTGATTTATATAATTAAGCATATTCACGAGAGCCTGGAAAACTGGCAAAATTATTTTAATCGAATTCCAGTCAACGCAAACAAATTTCCTGTTCTCAAATAATCTAATTTGCCTTCATGAATCTCACACTCTGATTATGAGGGTAATTTTAGACGATTCTGTAGAGACTGAATATTTAACGTGACGAACGCAAATTTTATATGGAAATCCTCAATTTGTCATTGGAAAAATTATAAACAAATTTTCAGCGATATATAGTGAGAGAGAAGTTTCGATTGAAAGCCACGCAGTCCAATTTAATCAATGAAATTCGTGAAAACAGTGTCTCTTATATACGGAAAAACCTTCTATTGGACGACTTTACACGATCGAAAGAAACTTTAGCAATTGCCAATTACTTAAGAGCTACGGTCAATCCCTGCAAACTTTCACGGGGTCTTTGCAGCTTAATCGAGCCGGCGTCAATGGATGAAAAGAAAAGCTTTTATCTATCTTCATTCTTTCCCCGCTTGCAGTACATCGGATAAAAGACAAAGTGAATTTTTTACAGCATTTTTTTTATACACCAGGACGATCTATTCATCTCAATTAGAGAAATATTACTTGTCCTTTCCCGGATTATTTTTAGGTTTTCAACAAAAAAAAACAACTCTGGGTCATTAAAATCTACACCTTTCTCGTTTAATTATAAATAAATTGTACTGTCATTAGCAAACAAAAACAAGGTCAAAAATTTTTATTTAGAAAAATTTCGAACGTTGTAAAATTGCAGTTGATTGTAAATAATCAAATTAAGTGGATACCACTCGATGTTACGTCAGCTCAACATACCTTACTATTTATTACAAGTAAAAATTATTCTAGAATTTTAAATTATAACCTATCAAGATTCGACAATTTTATATTTCAAATCATAAGAGGCTAAGAATTTGAAATTTCGAAATTAGGCCTTCTATAATTTTCAATTTCGAAATCTCAAAATTCATTAATTTTTATTTACAACGCTTCATATGAAAACAGGTTTTAATAAGAGCCTTAAACAAAAATTAATTGTATTTCAGAATTTTCAAATTAGACGTTACAAATTTTAAGTCGAAACCCTTCAACAATTTAAATATTTCCAATTACAGAATTCCAGTTGCCTTACGATTTCAACACTCCCGAGAATATTTCATCAATTATTTTTGTATCGCATTTAATGACTCACCCACTCTACAAACTCTTATAGAAACGTTGTAATGAAATACTGGAGACACTTACCTAAAACAGAAAAGAAAAAACTTTAATTAGCAACATAATAATCATCATTATAATTATTTGAAAAAATGCCGGTCATTTCTAAGTTTATATCCAGGTTGTAGAAACAATGGTGTTTGTTCTTTAAAAAAAAATGATCTAGTGAACATTTTTTACCAAAATTAGATTCAAAATTTTTGCTTTTTGGAGATTATTCATTTCATTTTCAGAGAAGGCCGTGACTACGCGTACCGAAATTTCGGTAGAAATAGCAGAATTTTTTCTGTACGAATAGCGGGACCTGAAAACTCCTATTTATAGCAAAATTTCGATAAGAATAGCCGGAATTTTTCGGTAGTAGTAGACACTGTCTTTGGGGAATCCCAACAAATATATTTCTATGAAAAAAAATGTGATGGTTGAAATACTCTTTTTTTTTAATAATCTTGAAATTAGCCCTGAAATTTCAACGGGCTTTTATGATATAATTCTATTAATTAATTTCATCTAATCAATTTCGTATGTTTTTACATTAACTGTAAATTGTATCTGAGCTGCTAAAGTTAATTATTATTTTAATTAACCGAATTTCAGCACAACCACGCTCTTTAACCGATTTTACTAATTATCGAAAATGTTTTCATTGAAGATAAAAATAAAAAAATGGCCACATCCATTAAAATAATATAAAATCTCGTGAAAGTCTATGAAATTTGATGATAATTCCTGAAATCCTCGAGGAAATCCTTGAAAATGTATTAAAACACATTGAGAGCTTTTAAAATCCATTAAAGTAATTGAAATCTTTCGAACAATCATAAAATCCCTTAGGATATTTCAAATCTTTTGGAATCCCATTAAATTACTGAAATAAATTGAAATCTTCTACTAATACTAATACCCTACAATATTTCAAATCTTTTAAAATCCCTTGAAAATTTTCAAAATACCCTTTAATGTTTAAAATCACTTCAAATTATTGAAATATATTACAAATTCTGCGGAATCTCTTTAAATTCCCTGAAATGTTTCAAATCCTTGGAAATCTTTTGGAAATCCTTAAAAACTTTTTAAAGTTCATTAAAATTCTCTGGACGTTTTACAAATATCCTAAAATCTCTCAAATCATTTAAAATACCTTTAAGTCATTGCAATCTATTAAAAATACCTTGGAATCTTTTAAAATACCCTCAAATATTTCAATCAAAATATTTTAAAATACTCTAAAAGGTTTGAAAACAATTGAAGAATTTAAAATACGGAAATAGTTATGTACCTGAATTAAATCGTGGTGAACCCGCATAATCCATATATGGGTTAACTTATTGAAAGAAAAGTGACTAGAAAGTGATTTGAGAAAATCATTCTGTAAGTGCTTCTTACAGAAATTACCTGACATTTGTCAGTATTTTTCTAAACCCTGACATTTCCCTGACCAACAAAATTCCCTGACTTTTCCCTGATATCTAGGTTTTCCCTGACCTGCATCCACCTTGATATTTTTAAAAACAGAGCTCATTCCGCTGTTGAATCAAATTAGCATAAATTCTCCAGACTAAAATAATCCACAAGATGAGTATTTTCAAGACTAATTAATCTTGACTCATAATTTCACGCCTTTAGCTCTAAATTGAAGTTTGAAAAACTTACGGTTAGAAAAAAAAAATAGGTGTAATTTGGTCATGAATATTCAAGCTCTAAAGTATGCTGTCGTCGAATTTTTAATGGCGGGTCAGCGAATGTTTTATTTGCAACACATGTCTGTGTGTGTGTGTGTGTGTGTGTGTGTGTGTGATAGGTACATATGTGAATTTTTCTCCTTTTCACGACGACGAGGTTCTACCTTTCGGGCCCCGGGTAAATACGACGGAATAATACTTGTCGAGTTCAGCGGTGCAATATTTTCCAAACTCCTGGGGGGGGGGGGGCTCCCCACACGTGGGTACACTTGGATCGCAAATCATACGACTTTCATAGCTCCGTTCGAGCTACATATATACTTTAACGACGCTAATAACGAAGAAGGTAGGGGTAACAATAACGTTGCATTTACGAGATAAGCACTACGTAAAACGCGCAGTGCCGCCGTAATTCCGCAATGATAAACGACCAGCTGACCTCAGAAAGAAAATATCGTGGCAGAAGATTTTTCTTCGTGTGCGTCCTATCCTCTCCTCGCCATGAATAAATTCGCGATAATTAGGAAAGGTCATCGGAGGAAAACACCGCGCTTCGCGAAAACTGTGTATTTTTACTCAAGAGATAATAAACTACAGCGCAGAAAGAACATTTTTCATCCCTAAAACTAAAACTGTTGAATTAAATATTTCCACGGAAAGCTTACTACTAAATAATTATTATTTAAAACAAATTTTAAAGCCACATTATGGTTATTGCGTTCATAAAAGGATGCATTTACATAATAGTGGCGCGCAAATTATATTGCGGAAATGTATACTTAAAAAGGTTGATTACTAAAAATAGATTCGGGCTTGAAAAGCTTGAAAATATATTATTACCTTTTTATTATCGTAAAATATGAGCACCAAATTTATTTTTATGAAGAATGACTAATCACGAATGCTTTATCGTTCTATAAAAGCACTACAATTTTACGGTCAAGGTTTCCAGGTTTGAATTATGGCGCGATAAAAAATCATCAGTGTAAAGTTTCCATTTTGCGATTTTCCGACGTTTTATGGATCGTTTTAAATAAGCTTTTGTACTTCAAATGGTTCGCACGTCAGGGTTGAATTTGTGACAAGGTTGCCACTCAAGACTCAAGAAAAAAAACTCTTGGTCTCTCCCCGAGTTTCAAAAATTATTTCCGATCATTGCAATTTTTAAATTCAAGTCTTCCACTGAAAATATCACATAATATTAACGTATATAATGTGGAACAATTTCAAACTCAATTAAACGTCCAATATTGAACAAATTCATAGCTTTCCAAATTTGACCACCTGCAGATGAAAAGCATTTAATGTACGCATTGTACAATTTCACAGCAAAATCTTTACTTTGCAGATGTCAAACAAACCAAATTTCTAATTGAAACTTTGAAAATGGTACAATTTTAAGTTGTACATGATTGAGCGATTGACATTTTCTCATTTATACATTTTTAATTTAAAATTATTAATCAGACTTTTAAATTGTATAATTTTTATCAATTACAAATAAATTAACTAAAAAGGATTTGTATTTGAAAATTTGTACAATTTTTAGTAATAACTTTCGTTTCAACTTTTTTCGTTGAACTATTAAAGATTTCAATTAGAAATAAATTTCTTAAATCTAGAAGGGTACCATTCAAATGGTTGAATTATACTATTTTAAATTATCTATAATTGGTCACTGTTTTTTTTTACAAAAATATTTCTATTTTCCTGCAAAAACACAAAAATAATCCAAAAAAATTTGTTTATGAATTTTATTTTATTAAAAAAAATTTTTAAACGATACAATAGAAGAAGAAATGTATTATATTGAAAGAAATCTGAATCGATCAAATATTTCATTAATGTTTAATATTAATAGGTTTTAGATATTTTAATGAATTTCACTAATTGTTGATTAATATTAATATTTAACAGTTGATTAATTTGAAATATTGGAATAGTGAAAATTAAAAATTGCTATAATTAACATTAAAATTATAATATGTAAAATAAATTTTGTTTAATAGATTATAAATGTTTATAAAATTTTTTTCTGATTTGAATGGTAATTTTTTGAGCTGGAAAAGGGAAGTGGGAATTTTTGTCACACCGACCCTTTTCCAGCTCGAATACTTACCAATGATCGATATTTTTGGCAATTTAATAACTATTTTTTCGAATTAACCTTGAAAATTTCATTTGCGAATATTTTCGAGATTGTAATCATAATCATCATCTGAAAATACATTAGTATACGTGGTTTCAGCAGAACGAGAATAGAATTAGTTATGAACGTGATTTTTTATTTTTTTTGAGAAAATATGAAACTTTTTGCAAAATCATGCGATTTTACAATTAGATCATGTGACGTTTACATTGATTAGATCAGCTTTTCTACTAAAACTGAGAATTAAAAAATTGTCCGTTAGAAAATAAATTCAGTGTCATATCCCGCTTTATCCCCGCTCTCAAAAAATTCCCAGTCGCTTCCCAGTATCCCGGTCTGAGTATGAAAAGGTAGAATGAGTTAGTAATTCTTTTTATTTACACTCAAAAGAAATATGAGGGTAGAAAATTTAGTGTAACCTTAGCACAATGCAAAGATCGCATTTCCGAGGATGTGGTGTACTTAAAGCGAGACTTAAAGAGGTAAAAACAGAATGTGTGTTATTTCAGTAACAGCAGTAGCTATATTTTATTTAAGTAGATAGTAGAGTACAAGGGTCTCCTCAGCTTAGTAATGTTCATATATTTTTTTTATCTAGAGTCAACAAGTAATTCTCTGTTTATAAAAGTTAGTTATTACGAATCTTAAGAACTATTCTATGAATTTTGTGACAAAGAAAAGCTTTTATTAAAAAGAAAAAAGCGAAACTTTAAATATAGGGACTGTAATTAATGCTGATTGCGTCATTTCAGAGTCAAGTTCAAATTTAATCAATCTGAAATGAAGATAAAAATAGCTGAGGCTGAGACCTAATATATTATGTAAGTGAGCCCTATTTTAAAATGCACTTTAAAGATAGAAGGCTGACATAAAAGTAAGCTTGGTAAAACTACGTCAAAGCTTTTCCTGTATTATTCTGATTTAAAGAAAAAATGTTCAGAAATAGAAAACAGTAGATGTCATTTTAGTTTCTACCTCGATTACAACAGCGAAGTGATGCTGAAAATAGGTATAAAATATTATCCGTTATTTTAAAGTTTAAACGTTTTAAAGTAACAACGAGAGTCTGTTTATTAGCTTCACTGCTCCTTTTCAAGAAAAAGCAATTCTTCTTCTCGAGGGTCTAAAGTCTAAACCTCCGAAGAACGTTCTGAGTGTGCGATCAAGGAGGTCCCAGTGCAGGCGACACAAATGACGATGATATAAAAGAAACTCCGTTTCAAGAGCATTTCGGACCAGAAGTAAATAAAAAAGCCAAGACATTCCCTTTAATTACGTCGGTTCTGTCGCCGCGTCGTAGTAAAGCTTTCGCCTTGAATTCGTATCTACGACAGTCGCACTATTTACTATCCGTTCATTTTACGTAGGCCCCTCCAAAACAGCTCTGCGCTTTTGAAAATTACTCGTGAAAGAAAAATCGCAAAGAAAACAGAGCTTAGATAATGATAAAAAACAGACTTCACAGTTCAAATTTCTCTCAAAACAGGGGCTCAGGGCGACTTTTCACGGAATTGGGGAAATAAATTCTTTTAAATAAAATTAAGATTTTAAGTAGATATATATCATATTTTCAACGAAATAGTAGAAATTTCAACAACCAAATTAATTTTCTACAAACAGTTGACTTTTAAACCCATAAAAGATAAATATTCAATCAAGAAAGATGATTTTTTAACAAAATAGTTGAATCTTCAACCAAAAGTGATTATTAACTTTTAATTAATTAGTTGCATTTTTAACCAAAAAGATTCAATTTCTACCAAAAGAAATTAATTTTCAAACCAAAGTCACATTTTTAACAAGAGATAAATTTTCAACCAAAAATTATTTTTTCTATAATTCGCGAAAAAGTGCCAGTTTTTCCACCTGTTTTTGGTGTAAAAAGTGATCGATTTTTGGTCGATGACGTGGCGCATGCGCAGTGCCGACCTTTCCGGGCAACAGTGACAAAAGTGGACAGATGTAGTGGAAAAAGTAAATGGACAGTGATAAAAGTGAGACACAGTGACAAAAGTAAATGTTATTTCGGGTGGGTTCGTGCTGCCTCGAGTGTACTCGTGCATCGTGCGCAGCCAACTTCATTCTATTTTCCGACTGTCGTCCCTAACCTAAAATCAATTTCCTGAAAAGTCTCGAGTTGTGTATTTTGTACGTACTTTTGTCACTTGGAAAAAGCAAAAAAACACCGTCAGTTTCTCCGAAAAGACTGAGCTTGGTTTTTTTCACGAAAAATCGGAAATTTTGAAGCCCTGAACTTTATGGGCCAACTATTCAATTGTGAGAACCAGCTTATTATTACTGCCATATTATTGCCATGGTTTTGATAATTGCCATTGTCATTGTTGCGTCAATCGACAAAAAATCGCCTTCTTTTTACATAAAAAACAGGTAAACAAAAACTAGCACTTTTGCACAAATTATAGAAAAAGTATCGTGTCCCACACATTGAAAAAGCGACGATTTAAAACTCGTGTGATAGCCACCCTCGCTCCGCTCGGGTAGCTAACTTCACACTCGTTTTAAATCTCTCGCTTTTTCAACTTGTAGCACAATATACTATTTCAACAAAGAAAGAAAAAAAATCAAACAAATTGTTGAATTCCAAGCGAAAAAGATCAGATTTAAACTTTCAAATCTGAATTATCAAAAAAAGATAATTTTCCACCAAATAGTTGAATTTTCAATCCAAGAAGACGAATTTTCAGAGCCGAAAAGTGAGGTAGTTTAGAAGTCGGTTTTTTAATTCTGAATCCTTTTCATGCTCATTTTGCATAAAATTATTCATGATAAAATATAATTCTGATGGATCTTAATTTAAAAACTTTTAAATAGAGACACTAAACAAATGATTCGTTTCCAATCAGCAGGGTTTGTTTATGCATATTTTCTGATTTCTTTTAATTGAGTCTAAATAATTTTTACCTCAAATTTTTAAAAGAAATCTTTTTATTTAAAAATTTTGTAAGAAGAATGCACTAAATATTAGCAATTTTAGAAATTTATAAAATTTTTGGATTGTTTCTTTTTCCTATTTGTGAAAATGTAATAATCTAAATAGATTGGTTTTGAATCACCCACAAAAAACAATTTAATTTTTAACCAAAAAGGATGACTTTTTAAAATGAAAAGATGAATTTTAACCAAACAGTTGAATTAAAAAAAAATACCAACCAAACAGTTGCATTTACAACCACACAGTTGAATCTTCAACCTAGAAAGGTGTATTTACGACCAAATAGGTCAATTTTAATCTGAAAAAGATACATTTTTAACCAAATGGTTGAATTTTCAAATAAAAAAAAGATACATTTTCTACCAAACATGCAAAAGTAAAATTTTCAGTTAAAAATTAATTTTTAACAAAAGAGATGAATTTTCAACAACAAAGTTAATTTTCAACCAAATAGTTTAATTTTCAACAAAATAGTTCAATTTTGAATCCAAGAAGACGAATCTTTAGACAAAAGAACAAAAACAAAATGGTTGAATTTTGAACACAATAATAAAATTAAATATTCAACCAAATACTAGAATTTTTAACCAAAAGAGATGAATTCAGAAACAAAAATATAATAGCAGACTTTTCAAATACACTCAGAAAGATTATTCTTTGATTCAAAGAAAATTTCTTTGTATCAAAAGAAAACCGAGAAGGAAACTATTCATTGCTCTCAGTTAAAGGAAAGCTTTTTGATCCACTGAAAATTTTTCTTTAATTAAAACAGATTTTCTTCATTTTGAAATTATTTTCAGTTGAATGAAAGCAAATTATGTTAGAGAAACGGTTTCACTAATTCAAAACAAATATTTTTCTGAGTGCAAAAAGAATGAACTTTCAACAAAAAAGTTGGATTTTCCTATTAGGTTTTATTAATTCAATTTAAGCGAAAAAATGAGAAAATGGGGAAGTAAAGTGAACAGATAGTAAACTCGCTCAGTTATCCAAAATGGTCTTTCAAAGCGTTATAACGACATAAATATCTATCTTGGTCTACGCCCCACGACATTAATCCAGGACCTCTGGAGAATTTCAAACCTAAATCGGTATATGTATTATAAGGAGATGGGGGAAAATTCCCGATTAAATCCCCACAGCGGTACAGCATTAAGCCGAATCACGACCAACCGAGCGTTTCAATGTAATGCTCTAATCTGGCATTTCAATTAGGAGTTCCGAGGTAAAAATTGAAGACGAGCTCTCTTGCTATCGACCAATTAAATTAACGACTCGCTGAATCTAGAGATCGTGGCCGCCATGAGGCAACGGCCCTCTTTACTTTAACGTTTACGTTGTTAATGATTAGGATTCCCGCCGGAACTTATCCCATGGACACCCATGGGCCAATACTTACCGAGTCGCGACCTTCGTTCATGTAAAAATATCCTCGGGCGGTTTCTTTATCGTAGTCGAGGTCACAGACCTCTCAATTTTTCTTTTTTTCAACTCATTGTCAACATTTGAATCTTTTGAATTTGAAGTGTAAATTAAATACAAATAATCCTCAATGCTAGTGAAGACTTTTACAAGTCCTTTGAAACAGTATTTATTTGTTTGATATATTGATTTTTAATTTCTCTCACTTTCTTATTGTTACTTCAATTTTCTTTTATTTTATTTTCAACTTATGACGCAATCGACGAATGAGGTGCTCTCTGAAGTCAAACGTGTGACCGTGTCTTTTTAACCTATTAGAAGATATTGCACTTTTATGAAAGCTGGGTGTGAGACCATAATCGCTTTTTCCAATACCGATAAAATCATATAAGGCTCAGCTGTTCTGGCTTCTGGGATCTCAATTAAGTTGAAGTAATAACATTGGCACGGTTTGGTGAGAACTTTATTGGAAAAGATTAATTGTGAAGAGGTACCGAAATCGATTAATCTGTCTGTTGAGATTTTTATTGAATGTAAAGAATCATGCATTTCAATCTTTAATGTGCCAAACAAATTAATAAATTACTCCTTCATTAAAATTAAAATGTCATGGATGCTTTACATGCTATACTAAATTAATTTGTCTCTACACTTATCTGTTTAATAAACCTCTTAGTATTTTATACGACTTCATAATCAATCGAAAGTGAATGATAATTTGAAGGTTAGAACTTAAACCAACTTTTAAATGCAATTCGAGCATTTTCAAGTGTAATAATGAACTATGCCTAATGTTTAAAACTTAGATTGAACTCTAATAGTTCTGTCAGTTTCGACCTTTCAAATAAATGGGATCCACCAATAATTAAATGGCTACCATATGTTCATTGTGAAACAAAATATAATAAAGAAATAAAACAACTGAGTTTAAAACATGTGGCAACGTTTCGAGCCTCGTATGAATCCCTTTCAAAAAATGTATTATAGTTTTTAAAATGAAATAACAGTATTTATAGATTAACATTTAAAAAGTAGTGTCTACAATTAAAAAAAGTAAATCTTTGTTTTTTCTTATACCTTGTTTGACAACGACCACATGACAGGCATTTAATTGGTGGATCACATTAAACTGGCTTTAAACGGAATTGCCCAAACTTGATTCCATATTGCATGGAGTAGTCGAATTGTAAAAATCTTTGTTCTTTCTTTGATTTTATACAGGAAACTGCCTTCTTGGTTAACCTCTATTACTCACGAGATCAAAGTACGCTAAACGAGGTTGTCCATAATTATCGCACTAATTAAATTCCTGGTCAACTGAACCATTCTCCAACAATTCAAGGCTTGAGTTTGTCCACACAGATTCTACATTAAAATTATCTTGGAATTTAAATCCGTCTAAACTTTGCTTGGGTTGAAGGGATCTGTCCAAACAAAACTTTCGACTTCTCTTGAACAATACACGGTATTTTAAAAGGCCATGAATACTTTTTTGGTAATTCCGTCCTGAAATACCCGACAGGTACAAAAAATTGGTTCTAAATTAAATTAGTTCTTTCGACAATTAAAAGTGACATCGCATTTCTGCAGAGCTACTTTTTCGACCGTCAGGCGTCGATTCGTGGAACAAATTTGTTAAATACTCGAGCAACTTCTTCCGCCTCTTGTACAATTAGAGCTGACAGGACAGTCGCATGCGACGACGAAACACAGAAGGGCATACCATGCAACTTTTTACCCTTCGAGTCTGCAGAAGTCAACGGTATAGATTTTTCACAAGCTCCTCAAGAACTCGAATAAGGCACATGCTCAAGTCGCGACTCGGCATTTTGAAAAGCATTAAAATTCATTTCCGGCTGCTTTTGCAACCCCGTCACGCAATTATTCTCCTCGTGTACGATTCACGCGCTCGACAGGCTGAACACGGACGGTTCAGTTAGATAAAAAGAAACTACGAAACCTGGTACAAGCACGGGAAGACGTACCTGTCTATATAAATGGAGAAAAATCGAGTGTCAAACTTTGAGTGTCAAAATTTAGATGGTCAGAGAGACTCTCATTCTATTTTCAATTTGACTATCCACAGGTGATCAGACTCACTGTCAGCATGATCAAAACGACACTCTGGAATTGTAGATTTTTTGACCATCCGCAGAGTATTAAATTTCAAACCAATCCGAAGTCGGAGCTTGACGACTTCTACCGAACACCAGAGCGAACATGTGTAGCGTGTTCCGCAGATTTTTAATCAGTTGAAACCACTGGTTGATATTTCAAACATGTGTGAAAAGTGTAGAACATGGTGGAGAGTCGATTAAGTGATTTTTGTTTCGATTTACAACGTCAAATTCGATGTAATATGTTGTTACAGTATTTGTGCATATGCAATCATGTCTCAGGTACCTTACTCTTCAAAAATAATAAAGATGCTTTCATAGAAATTTCTTGACTTTTGCAAGATATTTTTCAAAATCTCTGACTTTTCACTGACCAATAAAATTCTTTGACTGTACCCTGATTTCCATGTTTTCCTGACCCCACAGCAACCCCTGTAAAACTCCAGTCCACATAGTCAAGGTGACTATCAATTTTTCTCCATGTATGATGCATCGTCGACGACGATTGGACGTGCAGACTATGCGTACCTAGCCGCCGATAATATTAATCTGCCAATAGTCGTCGTTGAACACATGTAGTGTCCTGTTTGCGTAATGCCTTGTGTTTTCAAATGCCAAAGGCATGAGCGGCTTTTGTCCAAGGATCTATATATGTGCGATCGTGTGTCATTGAAACAAGATTAATCACAATGGGTCTCCCTCTACGTTTACGGTTTACGTAGTTCACGACGGATCGTGACTTGTTAGAATGGACAATAGTCCCGAAACCATGTCAAAGTGCAATTGAAAGTAGGTAACGATCGTGGCACGAGTTTCCCTATTTATCCTCATGAAAATTACCTGCACTGGCGCCACAATGCATAGATGCTGATCTTCCGGTGTAGACTCTACAGTCCTAGTGGCGAAAGCCAAAAGTTTCAATGCATTTCTATTCAGCGACTGTTTCCATTCACGAACATTTAGAATAAGCTAAAGTTAATGAGACCAATTAACTTTCAAACTGCAGGTTCATTTTAAAGGACAAATACGCGGGGATTCGTATGTGCTTGAAGTTCTGAACGTTAAAATGAACGAAATTTTTTAATGATGGTTATGTAAACTATAAACAGTGCTAATACGATTGTTTATTTATATTGCGAAAAATAGATTACCAACAGAACCTTAAAATGTATTATTTTAATTTGAAGGGTAGCAGTACAGAACTAGATAACCCACAAGATCAGAATTTTTAAGGAGAGCGAAAAAACATTCTGTGAAATCGAAGTCACCATTTAAAGATAAGACAGAAGGCCACTTCCGAAATGACGCATCGCTGATTTAACCCAAAAAAAAGTTGATTAGAAACAGTTATTCATTTTCGGGGAAATAGAAGTGTCAGTTGACAATTTCTAAGTGACACTGACTACAATATGGAAATGACTCGGTTGTGGATTGCGATAAAAAAATGTAGTCTTTAGTTTAAATAAAAAATAAAAACTTACTCCTGAGAATTTAAAGTTAAAATTTAACAAGTTTTGAAAATAGGTTTTTCGGTAGCGACTGAAAATAGAATTTTTATTTTGTCACAAAAATAAAAACTTGCTCCCGAGATATCGGGAAGCTGAACAAGAATAATAACAAAGGTTTGGTATAAACAAATTATTCTATCCCGAGAAAATAAAAATTTATTGTAACGGTATCGCACTGACATAAGACGATTATTCCGTGAAAGGACTATAAAAAGAATTTTTGTCAATAAACGATAATAATTTCAAAAATTATCGTGAAGGGAAGAAAAAAATT
The DNA here is from genome assembly GCA_932195095.1 of Andricus curvator. Lineage (NCBI taxonomy): Eukaryota > Metazoa > Arthropoda > Insecta > Hymenoptera > Cynipidae > Andricus > Andricus curvator. The sequence goes on from CAKNYM010051998.1 coordinate 493,878, forward strand.
ATTATTATGCTAAAATTTAAATTATTTTTTTTATTATTGTATTAAAAAATGAGAATGCGAACAAATCGAGGGGTACATAACTTCAAAATGTGGTGGACACCGATTGCATGATTTCACTGTGAAATTGCAATGTGACAACATGGTGATTGCAATGAACGTTGTACACCGATTGCAGGACTTGTGTACCCCTCGGAACTAATCCTTTTATCACAACGTATATTTGATTTGTTAAGAATCTTTTATGCAATAAACCCATTTTCGAAAAAAATGTCGGTAGTTCTGTACTGCTACCCTGCAATTGTACCATTATGAATTTTCCAGTGTGAAAATTATTCCAATTTGAGTGCTAACTCCACTTTTTGACGAAACTGAAATTTCTTCAAAAATCATACTTTCTCGCTTTTTTACACCTATTTCAGTGAACCTAAAGTAAAGTGATGCACGATATACTACACATTAAAAAAACGTATCCCTAATTTCAAACCTGAAACAGTAATCTCTGGGTGAGATTGAACTGCTTCAAATTTAAAGCGCGCTTACATCACTTATAATTGAAAGTTAATCAAAAATGGCCTAGAGTAATTTATGACCTAATATTTTTTCTATTCCGACAGTATCATTTTTGATGAATTCAGAGTTATAGAGAGTAACAAGAGCAAAGATGAGATTTCACAGGAGGAGATTGGATGCACTCGAAATAGAATGAGTCAAGCAATTAATGCGCACAAGGGCCCTAGTTCTTCCCCATGAGAAAATCGTATGCACTGCATGCCATGTATCCAGCCTTTTTCTGACGCTATACTCAAGAGGCCGTATGACTCGACTATAATAGCTCCTGCATTCGTTCACACATGCGGTAGCCTCTGTATAAATCGTCCTCTCCCCCCGAACCCTTCACCCTTCACGTCAGCAGAATTTAATTCTTGCAACATTTTCAACATCGAATATTTTATAAACGAAATAAAACAATTCCAAATTAAAATGTCAAATTTATTTATTACAACCAAAAAATATGATTTTTCTACCATAAAAGATGAATTTTCAACCAAATGGTAAAATTTTCAAACACAAAAAATGAAACTTCAACTAAAAACAGTTGCATTTTCGAATCAATAATTGAATTCTTTAGAAGTTTAGAAGACAGTTGAATTACCAACAAAACAAAGACGAATTTTCAATCCAAAAGTACGAATTTTCTGTTTCAACCAAATATTCGAATTTTCAAACCAAAAATATTAAACAACCTCAACCGTAAACAGTTGAATTTTTAACCCCAAAGATGAACTTTCAATAAAAAAATGAATTATCAACGAAAAATATAATAGTTAATATTTTAACAATACCAAAAACGAATTGTCTATCAAACCTATAAAAATGACTTTTGACACTACTCAAGAAAATGAACCGAATTTGTTTCTTTAAAGAAAGAGTAATTAGTGCGCGCACAAGGTTCCAGTTGAAATATATTTGCCAAAATCTACTTCAGGATATTATGAAAATCAGAAAAAAAATTAATCTTCGACATGTTGCTATTACACAATTTCATTCCATTTCATGTAAATTAAATTTAATTAAAAAGGGAATGCGGCAGAAGCAATAACGGTTATCGAGTTCGCATATAAAGTAATTTTCCGTCGTCGTCAGCAGAAAAGTTGCTTATGCCCGATACTTTGATACGGCGTTTCCTGCGCTATTAGAAATTGAATACGAAAGAAGAAATTGGATTTTTATAAAGTGAAATTCGCTATTGGAAGGGGAAAAACTTGAAACAAATTTTGACCTGGATAAATAACCAGTTTTGCAACATCGTAAATATATAAACTTTTGTTAATAAACATCCAGAATACTGGTTTCAAAATTGCTCGTTTAATCAGGGAACATTTCCTTGACTTATAAAAAATATTTTTTTGAGTGTAACAAATATTACGAGTAAGGAATTTACGATTCTTATTTAAATTGGCTTTAACCTTAAACCGAGTCAGAGGAAACTCTCTTGGTTCCGATAAATCTCCTGCTTTCAAAATGAATGAATGAAACTCTAAATTCATTTATACAGTTTTATCTCGGCCGTTATGACATTCAAATAGTACAAATTCAGGCTTCCAATGAATCCTTTCCACTAATGTAAACAATAACGTAAAACGAAATATGAATCACCACGTTCAAGGTTGAAAACAAGATATGCACTCACCACACATTCCATTCATCAGTTACAGATTAATATTTTATCTCAGTATAGTATTTTATCAGCAACAGAAAAACATTTTTAGAAATTAAAATCTCAAGATACATATCTTATAATCATATAAGTAATTAGAGCGTTTCTACTTTCACGTAACAAGATATTATTTTTGTTTGTTCGACTAATGAAAACTACAGTGAAAGTCTTTGCTGGGTCACTGCTGTTGTTATGTGCGGCGCCATTGCCAACGTAATTAGGGTGACTGCGTAATTACGTCTTCATTATCATTGGACGACTTTAGAAATACAAAAAATGTCAAAAGAGAGTATTTGAATGCAATAACTCAGTGCTAAAGCCGCAACTGGCCTAATTAAGGTGTGCATTAGTGACGACAGTAATTACTTCAATTACAATTTGAAATGAAATCAATCTTGGCTGACGTTTCGCGCTTTTTTAAACGCTTCGTTAATTCGGACGCAATTAGTTGCTCTTGCGACCAGTCTTTTTCCATCAGAGCGAGCCGAAAATCAGCTCACACTAAAAGCTTTCTCCACGAGCCCAGTGGACAAAGCAGAATTTCATTACCGTCAAAATGACTGAGAGATGAATGGAATTTAATTTTTAATGAAGAATATTCCTAGTGTTGTTATTTCACTGCATTCAGAAGAGAAACAATGACTCAATATTTTAATGATTCATTTTCTCTCCTAGTATTTCATTTTTTTATTGGCTTAAAGTTTTCAAATGTTTCTGCAGCATTCCTAAAATAAGTTTTATTTTTCGACTTTGAAAGTCACTATAACTTGTGAAAGTCTACGAATTAGAAGTTTGTGAAAATAGAGCAATTAAAAATTGGAGCATTTTAAACTGAAGAATGTCAAAAAGCTTTTCCTCAATCATTGGACAGACTTCACAGCCGAAAATGCTCTCAAAAGAGGAAATATGGTGAATTTTCACGAAAATAGATAAATAAATTTCATTTTAATGAAATTATTGCAGGAACCACATTGTATTCAATATGGAACAAATTTTTAACAAAATAGGTAATTTTTCAACGAAAGAGATGAATTTTCAACTGAAATGATGAACCTTCAACGAAAAAAATGAATTTTTAATAAAGTAGTTCAACTGACTAACATAAGTACAGTTGAATTTTCAACCAAGAACATTAATTTTCTACTAAAAAAAGACAAATTTTCAACAAAATACATGAATTTTCAACCAAATAGTTGAATTTTCAACAAAACAGATGAATTTTTAATTTAAATGATGAATCTTTACCCAATAAAATTAATTTTTAACAAAGTAGTTCAACTTTCAACTAAGTACAGTTAAATGATTAACCAAGAAGATTAATTTTCTACCAAAGAAGACGACTTTAAAAAAAAATACATGAATTTTCGGAAACAACAAAACAGTTAATTTCTCTACTAAAGAGATGAATTTTCAACTGAAATGATGAGTTAAAAATATATATATATTCTCCACGAAAAATGTAACCGTTGATATCTCAACCAAAAAAGATTTTCTTTTTAAATGAAAAACAGTTGAATTTAACAAAAGAAGACTTTTAAACCGAAGAAGATGAATTATCAACAGAAAAGTTTACCTTCAACCAAAACGTGAACTTTCAACCTCGCTTTCAACCGAATAGGTGCATTATAAAAAAATATATTTTTTCAACAAAAACGTTGCATTTACAACCAAATAGTTAAAATTTCAAACAAAGGAGAAGAATTTTCAACAAAATATTTGAATTTCCAACCAAAAGGTCGAATTTTCACAAAAAAATGATTAAACTTCAACCCAAAATAATTGTTTTCAATCAAATAGTTGAATTTTCCAACTTTGCAGCCAAATAGACGAATTTTGAACAAACTAATTAAATTTTCAACGCAATAGTAGAATTTTGAACCAGAGGAGATCAATACTGCAACAAAAATCTAAAACTGGACTTTGTAGCCAAAAAGAATTAAATTTCAACCAAAAATAGTTGCATTTTCTTATTGGGTTCTATTAATTCGGTTTGCATTCAAGTAAAGAAACGAGAAAAAGGGGAAGTTTCTCGAAAACGGGGAAAAAAGAGGAATCCTTTAAAAAAACGGAAAAGAGTGTGAAGCCTGCATTGGCCAACAACAATATATTAAAATTGTAAGTTTATAATTTTTACGCATATTAGCAAGCGTTATGCAACCTAATAACAATAAAGCATGGCTCCACCCTTGATTTACATAAGTGCAACATATAATCGATTTTTAAGTGAAAATCCGCGTCTCTCTATCTGTTTATTTCACTTGTTTTCTATTTTCTGGCGATAAACCGAAAGTAATGATACCTTGTTAGATGGAGAAAATAGGGTTTTAAAAAGCCGATTGTGGAGTGGAGTACAGGAATCTACTTAAGAGGATTGTAACTATTTTCTCACGGGCGATTCGTTCGGAAAGTAGCCATTTCTGTGATTCGGTGTGACAATAAAAATAATGTAATGACCAGTGCGTGGTTAGAAAGTCGGTAATCCATATGGCTGACTGCTCGGCAGGCCATGCCACCGATACTATACGCGTGCACTATACACCTTTTAACTATACACTATACAGAAAAACCGGTTTGAACTTTCTTCATTGGGGGACAGAAGGGTGCAGACTACATACTATATGTGTACAGTTGAGAATGGGGAGGGGGCTACGCGCTGGATACGATGCAGGTGATCGTCAAGTCCGTTGGCGTCTCTTCCTACAAATAAGAGCATATATAATGATCCACATACGAGGTTCTGAATTTGACGCGTAACTCTTTATTTGAAAAAACTCGTTAGAACGATATTCTGACCGACCATAATATAAAAAGGGGCCTCTACTTAACGAATATGTTGGACAAATCTCATTCGAAATAAACATGACTCGAATATTAAAAACACAGAATTGTCGGATTTCAATTGCGTAATTAACATAACATACAGAATTTTTGCTCCTCCGAAAATAGTTGAATATTCAACAGCAAAAAAAATGATTTTCTGTCAAAAGAGACGAATTGGCAACGAAAGAGTTGAGTTTTGAAAATACAGACGAAATTTTTACTGATGAATTTGTAAACTATGAAAAGCGCTAAAATGTTTGTCCATTTATATTGGAAATAATATATTATCAAAACAAAATTACAATGCATATTTTAAATTGTAGTTGGAACAATATTTCTCTACAAAATAGAATTGAAGAAAAATATTTCATTCATTCGAACATTCAGAAATTGAGGTACCAAGAAAGATAATTTTTCAAACAAATAGTTGAATTTTCAACAAAAACAAAAGTAATTCTAGACCAAACAGTTGCATCCACAACTAAACGTTGAATTTTCAAACAAGAGTCGTATTATCAACAAAATGGTTGAATTTTGAACCTACAGAAATGAATTATATATGAAACAAATGGTCAAATTTTCAAACAAAAGATTGAACTTAAATAAAAAAAGATGAACTTTCAACAAAGCAGTTGAATTTAAGAAAAAAAGGGGAAATTTCAACAAACTGTTGAATTTCTAACTAAAATAGATTAATTTTCAATCGAACAGTTGTATTTTTAATCTAACAAGGTGATATTTCTATAAAAAGAGATTAAGTTTTTAACCAAAAAGATCAATTTTCAACAAAAGAATTCAATTTTCAATCAAGAAAGCTTTTGCAGTCAAAAAAGAAGAAAATTTCAACCAAAAATCTTGAATTTTCAAGCAAAAATATGATTTTTTAACTTTAAAATATGAATTTTCAACCAAAAAGTTAATTTTCAACCAAAAAGTTAATTTCCAACCAAATAGTTAATTTTCAACCAAATAGTTAATTTTCAACCAAATAGTTGAATTAAAATAAAATTGTCTATTAACCAAACATTTGAAACTTAAGAAAAAAGGGACGAATCCCCAACAAAATAATGTCTAACAAAGAAGATTAATTTTCAATTCAAAAGGACGAATTTTCAACAAGCTCAACACAAAAAAATCTGCCCGCTTCGCGGGCACATTCTCATGGCGCGCTTCGCGCGCGGCTCGCTTCGCTCGCAAGTTTGAGCGCGCCTAGGGCGCGCGACTGTTGGATCTCGCGCTTCGCGCTCGATTATGTATTCACCTCGCGCTACGCGCTCGGGCGTATTTGCATCGCGCTTTACGCTAAGCTCCTCTAGATTTTTGAACTTCGTGTTCGACTTCGATGAAAAGAAAAAGTTTGTTTGCAAATATTATAAAATTATCAAAACCTCTACATATTAAGTGATTGTTAAATTTTCTTTTATTTTAGACTGAAAAGGAACTTTATTTACTCAAGGTTCTATCGACCTTAAGGAACACATTCTCATCCAGACACTCGCGCTTCGCGCTCGATATTTGATTTGAAAATCATTTGAACCGTATGATAGAAACAAAAAAGTTGGAGCGCACTTACGGCGTGCGATTTGGTAAATACACTGAGCGCGCACTTTGTGCTTCGTGTTATATGTTCTTCATATACAAATTACTAAATTTGTATTTGATTTCAAATGAAAAGTAATGATATAATTGAGGCGACAAATTTTATTAGTTAACATTTTATTTTAGCTTGTGCCGTTTATCAAAAAAGTTAATTTTTTCATTTTGAATATATTCTTACCACAAAAATTGATTACGGGTGTGTAAGTCTTTTTTGAATGCACAATTTTTGTTCATTTATATGTTTTCGTACCTTGCATTGTTTTTTCAAAACTTTGATTTTTTTTACTGTCAATGTTATTTTCACGAATAAAACAAAAAACACGCATCCTATCGAAACATGAGTCACAATAAATTTGTACCTCTTCCATGGATGAACAAATTTTGTTTCGGTCATTTTTTCGTAGCTGGTAATATTCGTCTGAAAATTTGATTTTTCTATTTTCAATGCTGTTTTTTACGAATAAAACAAAAACTACGCGTCATATCAAAAAGTGAATGATAAGAAATTTGTAGATCTTTTTTAGGTGCACAATTTTGGTGAGATGATCTTTTCTGCTATCTTGCATAGTTTTACAGCAAAATGGCTTTTTTGATTTTTCATTAATTTTTTGTGCGATCAAAATTTGAATTTTTTATTTTTCGAAAAATTCAAAAAGTTGTCATGAAAATATTATAGGGTGTTCAGGAATCAACGTTTTTCTCCTCTTGACTTTTTTTCATATCGTGCGTTTTTCGGCTTAAAATGTTCATTTTCGTTTGTTTTTTGGAATTTTGAAAATGCTATAACTCCAGTAATTTTTTTTTTATCACGAAAAGTCATAAGAATATTTTGTTCGTCATTTTACGTACTACTAATAACCGTACATAGAATTTTCAAATCTTCCAAAAAAGTGGTCTCAAAAATTTTCAAAATGTGCTCACTTTTTGGATTTTCATCCAAAATAGCTGGTTAACGAACTCGTTCTCTATTTTTCGGCCATAAAAAAGTGTGCCAAAGCTCAATCAAATCTGATCATTTTTTCGAAAGTTATCGTGGCTACAGACAGACAGACAGACAGACAGACTACAGACAAACAGACACCTTCGTAAAAATCGTTTTTTCTGACTCAGGAGGTCTCAAAACGTGGACATTTAATGAAAACCGACTATGTCAAATTTTACATAAAACCAATACCTTCTCATTAGAATGAGAATGTAAAAAACGAAATTTTAATCAAATTTTGTTCATCAAAAGAGAATAAATTTCTACCAAAAGAGATTAATTTTTAAAACAAAACAAAAACAAATTTTAACAAGAGTTGAATTATAAAAGAAAAATTTTGCAGTCAAGAAAGAAAATTATGATATGAATTATCAATAAAAAAGTTACTTTTCAACCAAATTTCCATCCAATTTTCAATTTTTTTTGTACAAACAACCTCTTTTATTCGCACCGAAAAAATTCGGCTATTTGTACCGAAATTTCGGTAGACATAGTCATGGCCTTGAATTTTTAACCAAGTAGTTGAATTTTCAACATACAAAGATGTATTTTCGACAAAAAATTTGAATTTTCTACTAAAAAGATAAATTTTTAACGAAATATTTGTATTTGGAAATAGAAAAGTAATTTTCTACTAAAAATGCAAAACTTAAATTTTCAGTTAAAAAAATTAATTTTCATTAATTAAATTAAAATCAGGTTCTACTAATTCGGTTCGCATGGAAGCGAATAAACGAGAACAAGCGGAAGTTTCTTGAAAATAGGGAAAAGGGAGGAATTCCTTTTAAAAGGGGAATGGAGGAAATAGTGTGAAGTCTGTTTCTTGCATAAAATGTTTCAGTTTCAACCTTCAAAGTGCTAGGAATTTTTTTGCACGAGCTATTTTCACTCTAAGCAATAAAGTTTAATTTATAGCTGCGTCTAGTCGTCTCAAGAAATTAGTGGTCCTGGAAAAGGGAACCGACTAATCGTCTTAAAATTTCGGGACAACTAGCCAAACCTCTAAAAAATACGTTACTAATCATTCAGTGCGATCTTGATAAATATTTATTAATAATTCGTGTTTGATAGACATTATTTATGAATGATTGCTAACAAATTCCGTTTGAAACTGCAGTGTTTACATTTTTAACAACTAGACACTAGTACCAAATAATGTGTAAATGTGATTCAGTGGTAAATTATTCAAATTCATCTAGGAGAAATTGCTCTCGTCTCATTTTTTTATGAGGGGCCCAAGTTCTTTGAAAATCCTCAAGTTACGCACCTGGATAAAAGGGTAGAGAACATATGCTGGGACTGTACCTCGAATCAAGCAACTCGATCGAAGCCTAATGCCCCGACCACCAATTTCAACTCGAGACTTTCTCGATCATCTGGTCTCGTTTAAAGCTTAATCCGAGTTGCCCAAACTCGCCGTCCTACGAGATTACTAATCGGTGTCAAGTCAACATTCAATCTTTGAAATATATTAATTAAAACAAGAACGTAGCTTTCCTAACTTCAAAATTCAACCGTTGCATACCACCCACTGAGAAATGGTCCAGTTCCAGTCTAGTCTACACTACAGAGTTAAAACTAAGGCCCAAAAGGCCCAAGTGCGTCATTCACCAATGTCTGCAAAATATACCATGTACCGTCAGCACCACATGTGAAATGATGTGAAACTCGAAGCCTGGGAGAAAAGCATCGTTCCGCACCAAAGAGCGGCGTTCGATTTTCAAGCTTGGCGATCTTAAGGAGTAAAAGAAAGTGCAATGAAAAGTTTTCCCATGAACGGAAAACGCACCTATAATGTTATAGAGCGAGACTAAAGAGTGAGGTGCTCCAAAAAGAAGATAACAACTGATAACATTCCACGGATTCCGCGTTAGTAAACAAGATAAAGAGGTTAGGTTTCTTCAACTTTGTTGGAACCCACGGGACAAAAATTCTAACTCGTTCTAACTTCAAAAAACCGTAATCTCATAACTCGAATACTGTTTATTTGTCAACTGTTTCGATTAAGTTCCGGTAGAGGCCACTGTCTTATCACCGAAGAAACTTCGTCTTCAGTTGAATCTTAATTAAAACTTTTTCAACTTTTTACATGGCTTTTGTTATTCTATAAATGAGAACTTGATATTTCGAAAACCTCGAACTTACCACAAAAACAACTCCGAAAAGTTTTGGAGCAACGCTCTTCGGCCCTAAAGGGCCCACCGTGTAAAAAATCCCAAGAGACGCCTTCTTGAAGCAAACTCCAATAACATAGAACGTTCACAAACAAAACAAAATCACAGTTGGGGAAGCACACTTATATGGGGGAATGAGATGGGGAAAAAACACACGCGGCTTCACTGGCCCACTGAACTTAACCTAGCAATGTTATTTCTTGATTTTTGTTTATTTCCGACGAATTCACGATTTACTTGAAGATAGAACACGTTTATTAACACGATAATCGGTAACGCAACGGTTAAATGTTTAGACGCAAAGTACACACGATCTAATAATTGCGCAACTGACACAGAGATCAGATAGAAACAACGCGCGCGGCGTTCGAGTTGCAACTGAGCGGCAAGTCAAGCGTCAGTCTGTCCAACCCCCACTCTTCTTTTCCTTCTCCCTCCATTCTCTTCCTCTCTTTTACTTCTTTTGCTTACCTCAGGCTCAGTCATCTCAGTACCTATTGTCGTTAAAAAAGGTGAACTTTTTTTTAAAAAAATAGATGACTGCAACAGCTTTATAAGTTAAATGAAAGTAAAGCCTTAAACATAAATGGCGTCAAATGGTCAATTCAGAATACAAGATTCAGCATTCATTAACAAAAATTGATGTGATAATAAAAAACATAGCGATGTTTCAGTCACAAATGTACCCTTTTCAAAGCCTCTTGTAAACAAACTAAAAAAGCAATGTGAAAATTGTACTAATATCGAATAATAAAAACAATATGTCTCAAAATTACTAATACAAAGTAAGAAACTATAGAATAAAGAAATAAAAATATTGTTTTTATTATTCGATATTATTACAATTTTAACATTGTTTTTTTAGATTGTTCAAGGTATCTGTATTATCATTAGAGAATAACAGAAAATATTTAACGTCTTTTCAGACAAGATGGTGCTATGAAAGAAATATTATTTTAAATCATTTTTTCTGAAAAAAGAGCTGCTCCTTTCGCTCCGCTGGGAATAAAGATAAATAAAGATAAAAATAATAAATAAAGATGAAGATAAATAATAAATAAAAGATAAATAAATAAAGATCGATTCCCAGCGTAGCGAAAGGAGAAGATCTTTTTTCAGAAAAAAATGATTTAAAATAATTTTTCTTTAATAGCTCCATCTAGTCTGAAAAGACGTTAAATATTTTCTGTTATTCTCGAATGATAATACAGATTCCTTGAAAAAT
>CAKNYM010051998.1:533257-545607 GCA_932195095.1 Andricus curvator
ACGACAACGACAACGACAACGACAGACAGACAGACACCGACGTAAAAACCATTTTTTCTGACTCAGGGGGCCTCAAAACGTCGACATTTGATCGAATCCGCGAAAGTCATTTTTCACATAAAACCAATACTTTCTCATTATGATGAGAATGTAAAAAGGGCTAAAGAACCACAGCAGAGTCCCATTGGGAGCAACTTGCCGAAATACACTGTGTATTTTTTATTTACTTTTGATTTTTAAATTATAAAATTAAGGAAGTGAAAAAAGTAACTTTTAGTTAACTTGAAGTTACTTTATTTAGTAACTGTAACTAGTTACTAAAAAAGTAACTTACCAAACACTGGTTCAAAAATTTTTGTTTGTTTGAAAAAATTTAGAGCTTATTCCACAATAAGTAAAAAATATTCTTGAGTGAAAATTTTTTTAAGCCTTTTTTTAGTATTTTGTTAATCGAAAACTAAGAAAATTCATGTTCAGATCCAATATTTTATATTCGCAACTACTGAAATCAAAATTGTGCAACTTTATAGATGAACTATTTTATATTGAAATTATGACGAGAAAAGCTTTAGGTAACTGAAAAATGTTCGGCTTTAAGGCGAAATAGCTTTTCGAGTGACTCTCTTCAGAATATGTAAAGTTGGCTCTTTTTAATTAATTTCTTGGGTAAGGGATGACGTGTTTTTAATTAATTTTAAGTCCTTGTTGTTTCTAAATGTATGAAATTAATTTTTTGAATTGTTATTAGAGTGGTGGATATGAATTTATGCATTTTTCATTTTAATTAAATGACAATTAAGTTAAAATGAGATTGTGAATTTACGATTTGAAATAATTTATTTTAAGTGGAATATTTCAAAATCTTTTTAAAAACAGATAATTGCATTAACTATGTCAAGCTTTTCATTATTGTAAGATTAACTGATCTCTAGAAGTGACGTTTCGCTTAACTGATTTAATCAGTATTTATTAGCGTTAATACAAGAATAAGTCTCGATATAATCTGCTTTACCATTCCTCAATTAAAAAAATTTTTAAATTTCATTATTCCTGGATTCCCTTAAGCTTAAATTGCGTTTCAGGAATAATTATCCGAATGCAGCTTTCAAATCTTCAAATTTTAAATGATAGTATAAATTATAGTATTATTACATTATTAAATTATAGTATTTATTTAATACAATGTGAGTGGCCACAGAACTTTATTTTTGAAATTCCCTGACTTTCCCTGACTAATTTTAAATTTTCCCTGACCATTAATATTTAAAGACCAAATTCTAATTTTCTAATATTTTTAATATAGAAACTTTTATAAATGGAATATTTCTTTTGAATTTAAAATAATTAAAGAATTCGATGAATTTATATGAATTCCAGACTAATTTTAACGAATTCTGGATAAATTCATAAGACTTTAAAACAATTCAAGTTATATTGAAATCAATTCAAATGAATTGGAGAAAAAATGTAAAATCCAAAAAATTCCATTCATTTCAGTAAAATTAGAGTAAATTTAGAAAAACGTAAGGGAAATGAGAAGAATTCGATGAATGTTACAAAAATTCAAGGTGTATTTTAAAAAAATTCCAGTGAATTGAAAACAATTTAAAAAATATGAAAAAATGCACTGAATTCGGTAAGTTTGAAATGAGTTTAGAGAAATTCAAGGAATTTAAAAGAAGTTGATGAAATGCCTCAGAATTCAAGGTGATTGTAAAACACTTCAGGATACATTAAACAAAAACTGAAAAAAATCCTCCATTGAATTGAACAGAATTGAGTGGATTTAAAAGAATTCGAGTGAATTAAAATGAATTGCAAAACATATTTAAAAATCCTTGTAATCCTATAAAATCCTTCAGTTCTTGTGAATGAATTCTTTAATATTTATTAAAATATTTAAAAATCCCGTGAAATTCTATGAAATCTGATATTTCCTGAAATTCTGGAAAATTTATGAAAATATCGGAACGACTGAAAAATTTCTAAAAATAAAATCTCCGACACTGTAAAATTCCCGAATTGCAAAATTTTCTATTAATAAAATTCCCAAATTACAAAATTCCCGAATAGAATATTCCCGAACAGTTTATAATAATATTACCGAATCGGCTTGTATCGATGAGGGCGCTGTCAGGAACTTTTTTAACTGCGCACGTACCGAGAAGAGCGCGGGTCTATTTGAAATCAATAAATACTATCAATAATAATACAGATAAATACACCCAACTCTCAGTTTAGTACATCGCCTGTTAATAATTCCTAGAACTACTGGCCCACGCAGTTTCTCAGCTCAGGGGGTGAGAGAAGGTTGCGACTCTTGCCTGAAAAAGACCAGCAGCGTAGCGGAAAGGAACAGTGCGCGGGTACTCACTCGAGTATATTGCACAATATTATGCATTCCAATTGGAACCGGTTCAGACAGCCCGACTTGCGCAGTTGAAAAAGTCGCGGTCCGTTAGCCTGCATCAAGTTAGTGTGTTTTTGCTGAAGTACGATGTGACAAATTATTAAATCTCCTTAATATAGTCCGATTTGTCAACTAAAAAACAATATCGTAGTATCAAAAAAAGACTCAAATATTTGGCGAAATATTGAGTCTTGCAGCATGACGTACCACGACGACATGCTAGGATAGGTGGAAATTTCAGCCGGCAGGAAGGTTAGCACATGAGACTGCAACTGCACACGAGTTTTTGGAGAAAATATTCTAAACGTAAAAGTAAGTTATAAAGGTCTGAATATTTGTCAAGCGTAGAATGTATTTTCTCAGGCATGTTCTATTCTTTTGTCGATTGCCGACCTTTCAGTGTTACGAAATAAAAAAAAATATCCAAAATTTCAGGTTAGTGTATCAGATCGGGTACTCTAACCTCAAATTTCGGACAGTTGATTGGTCATCAATCGACAAAAGAATGGAACATGACTGAGAAAATACATTCTACGCTTGACAAATATTACTATTCAGACCTTTATAACTTACTTTTACGTTTAGAATATCTTCTCAAAAAAGGCGTATGCCAGTCTCATGTAAAGAACTATGCTAACCCTCCTGACGGCTGAAATTTCCACCTATCCTAGCATGTTGATTGGTCAACAATCGGAAAAAGAATGGAACATGACTGAGAAAATAGATCTTACACTTGAGAAATATTACTATTCGTATATTTATGACTCACTTTTATGTTTAGAATATTTTCTTGAAAAAGTTGTCTGCATTTCCATTAAGTCATGCTAAAATACTCAATTCAAACCAACGATGGATTCCCGCTCTTCGGGCCTCTTTTTTTAATTAGTCAGCCACTGACGTGGGTGTGATCGTACAGCCCGTACAGGGACCGTGGTGGGAGGTGACGGAATTGCGCAATTTCAAATAAGCGTGTATAGGAGATTTTGAATAGGTGAACTTTTGAATAGGCGATCGTTGACATAGGCGGAAGTTCACTGTATATGAAAAAAATTGCAATTGTTTAAATTCGGGAATGTTCTAGTTCTGATATTTTATAATTCGTCAATTTTCTGTCGGGAATTTTCAAATTCAGTAATATTATAAACCGTCGGGAATTTTATTATTCAGAAAGTTTCCAATTTGGTAATATTATAAACTGTTCGGAAATTATATTATTTGAGAATTTTATTATTCGGGATTTTCCAGTCGTCCCAAAATATCTTGAGCTTTTAAGATTGAGATTTTTCAATTATCTGAAAATGCATTGAAATCTTTTGAAATACCATCAATTTTAAGGTATTTCGAAAGATTTCAAGGCATTTTCAGACCACTCAAAAATTTTCCAGGATTTCAATGATTTGAAGTGATTTAAAATATTTCAAATCCTTTGAAAAGTTTTGAAATCCCTTAAAATCTTTTGAAATAACTTGAAACTTGTTAAGGCTCTTGAAAAGTCCTTGGATGTTTTAAAAATACCATAAAATCTTTCAAGTCCTTTGGAACACCTTCAAATTATTGAAATCTATTGAAGATTCCTTTGAATCTTTTTTTCGATACATTTAGACACTACTTCTAAAATACCCTAAAATATTTCAAATACTTCAAAATCTTTTGAATTCCTTGAAACTTTTAAAAGTTATTGAAAATTCCTTGGAATTTCTAAAAATACCTTAAAATCTTTGAATTACCCTTTGGGATAATTTAATAATTACATTAAATTTTAAGATTCTAAAAAAAAATTAGAAAATCTTAAAAATCCTCTCAAATGATTGAAATCTGTTCAAACTTTCTTAGGATATTTTAGAATACCCTAAAGTATTTCAAAAGAATTCAAGAAAATTCAGAAATAGGTATAGACCTGAATTGCAAGAATCACTGAAAAAAATGGTTTAGCTGTCCCAGCTAGATGTTTAGCTGGATTTCTTCTTCTAACAAGATATAGCTATGTTACCTAAATATCTAGCTGTTTTAGCTAATTTTGCCATCTAGAAATTATGTAGCTAGTTTATCTAGATAATTTCCAGATGGCCAAATTTAGCTGAAGCAGCTATATATTTAGGTAAGACAGCTAGAAATTTAGGTAACACAGCTATATTTTCGTAGAAGACGAAATCCAGCTGAACGTTCAGCTGGGACAGCTAAACCATTTTTTTCAGTGATAGTGATCAGCTATAAAATAAATCTTCAATAAATGAAAATTTCCCGGAACATTTATAATTATTTTCACTGAGAAAAATACGCCAACGGCGATACCACGCTGAAAACACCAGTTCTCGTAAGATCACTGAAGTTAAGCATTGTTGGGCGCGGTTAGTACTTGGATGGGTAACCGTTCAGGAATACCTGCGTGCTGTTGGCCCGTCGTGGGTGTGGTGGGCCCACATTGGTAGTAAATATCCACCTAGAAACACTACCCGAATCGGGTAGTGAGGCAATGAACTTTCGAGTTCGAACTGCTAATCTATGTATGTATGTATGTATGTATGTATGTATGAGAAAAAATATATGATATTTTATATAGATGATGAATAACTGGTATACATTGTTTGTTGATTAAAACTAGAGTTGCTTAATTACTATAAACTCTTGGTATAATTTTTTTTATTTTCACAAAGAATATAATATTTGTCATAAATTACAAGGATGAATCATAAAATGTTAATAAATAACCATGAGAATTAATAACAGAAATTATAGAAATTTATAATATTGTAGATGAAAACTTGCTTACCTGTTGATTCTCAGACCTTGGGAAGATAGACTCATCAGCATCATCATTCCTCGCGTCACCAATATAGATTCAACTCAATAATATATAAATATCTTTTGAAAAGGAATGATTTTTTAAACTAAAGTTTAAAATTAAATGTCGATGTTAATGTCAAATACCATACAGAAATCTACGTGCAATAATTAGTATTTTATTCGCAAAAACTAGCAAAAACAATTTTGTTTTTGCTAGTCTCACCAAAAATTCGAGATGACTATACAAAATTATATAAACACATCGAAATTGCATGGAATAGCTCCTCGCACGTGTCCCACGCAATCTTTTTTTCAAAAAGTGCAGGAAAATGGCAATATTCCGTGTAAGTTCTGTGTGCGCGAAGTGCCAGATTCCTCACTGAAAAAAATGGTTTAGCTGTTCCAGCTAGACGTTTAGCTGGATTTCGTCTTCTAAGAAAATATAGCTGTGTTACCTAAATTTCTTGCTGTGTTACCTAAATATCTAGCTGTTTTAGCTAAATTTTGCCATCTAGAAATTATCTAGATAAATTAGCTAGATAATTTCTAGAGAGAAAAATTAGCTGAAACAGCTAGATATGTAGGTAACACAACTGGAAATTTAGGTAACACAGCTATATTTTCTTAGAAGACGAAATCCAGCTAAACGTCTAGCTGGGACAACTAAACCATTTTTTTCAGTGCTGTGCTGTGAGATTAGCGTGCGGGAATGTGTTTTTCCCGCACGCTAATATTACAGTAGAGGAATCCGGCACTTCTCGCACGCTTTACATACACGAAATGTCGTTCACAATACAAATTTCTCAGAATTGTTTGTTACAATGAAATAAATAAATTTGTACAGGGAAAACTGATTTAATAAAGAAATAGTGGCACAACATTGAAATATATAGAAAAAATCACTGTTTTGAAAGTTCGAAACTTCAAAAAGTTTCTACTAACTGAAGATATTGTATTCAAAATCTGTAACAAATCATGGGGACTCATTTTGATATATAGAAAAATATTTTTCATCTATCCTTCGTTTAGAAAAGCTAACTTTTTGGTTCAAAAATGGTATTTTTAGTTTTTTATTTAAGCTATGCGTATAATGAAAATTTTATAATAGGATTTACATTAAAAATCGAGAAGAAAAATTAAATTGCAAGGAAGTTTGGGTTAAATTATGTGGGTGCCTTTAATTAAACTGTGCCTTGTTAGGCTGTTTTTTATTTTTTCAATTATTTTCGATCTGCCCTAATGCAATTAACATAACCATTTTATTGAATAAGTAGTACACATTTTTCTATAAAATAGAATACGACTCATTACTGTATCAATTTTCGCACAATATGTTTAAAATGTAGTACATACTACCAATAAAAAAAATGTTAATATAATTACAATTCTTTATTTCACTGTTCAACTGCCACTTATTAATTAAAAATTATAAAATATTCACTAAAAATTAATTTCCAGTTTAATTCAACCAAGCGTTTTGAAATTGAATTTATTTTAATTCATTCTATTCCTTATTTTGCATACTCGAACTTTTCAATCCCCTTCAGTACTGTTCCGTGCAATTTTCGACGTTCAGTGGCAGGGATTCAATTTTATTGATCCTGACTACGGATTTTCGTATTTTTCAATTCCTTTCAGTACTGTTCTGTTGAACTTTTCAAGGTGCATTGACGGGGATTGATTTTTTCTCATACCTATTTCCGCGACGGTTTAAGAGACGACCGGAAAAATCAGGTATTCAAGTGAATTACATTTTTTAATTCCGATCAATGCAAGCCTTCTTACTGGGAAGGTTGCCAAATTTCGATTTGAACATTGAAGCAATGTAGACTCAGTGTTTACGATAATTAGTAGAATTTTAAATATAAAACTGGTTTTTTGGTTTTAATATTTTGTAGTTTAATTTGTAGAATTTGTGTCCAGCGCTCATGATACTTCCTGTTTCCAAAGACGAGGACAAGGTTATAATTTCCAGGGTCGTCGGGTAGTTTCAGGGCCAAGTAAGGACATTAAGTTATAAAATTATATTTGTATTTCAACGGTATTGTTAATTTTTCTATTTATTACACTGAAACCTGGATTTCTGTAAACTGGATTTGTGCGTACCTAGAATTGCTGTCCTCGGAAATTTTTTGATGAGGGGAGCCGCGGGACCGAGAGAGATACCGTGCTCTGTCAAGCGTGACGAACAGCATGAGGGGCGCAGCACTCTCAGCGCGTTAGTTGCATTAGGTTGCGTCATGCGTCCAAATCCAACAGAAATGATTCTTGTAGCCCTGTCTGTTTACGTTCGGAGTCCCTGGATTTGTGTCGAAGGCCACTGCGGGCCATGCTCAAAACTGTGCATAAATCCAGGATCTAGAAATTACAAAAATTGACGACAATACTCTATGAATGATTAAGCAATAACGAAGCATAATAAATATGAATGAATTTTGGTTTTAAGAATAAAATTTAATTGCTTTTTCAATAATTAATTTCATTGAACAACTGTAGGGTGTCACGGTAGGGTTGTCCAAAAACATCGCCTGTCGATTTTTAGTGATCGACCCTCCCCCCTCAATTTTTTCGTTTTTCTGAAAAAAAAATTCCCTACTTTTTGGTTCAATTTGGTCAATATTACCTAGTGCCCGTGGGCTTTTAAAATGGACATGGGATTTTAAATTCGAAAAACTCATTTCTCGGAAAATGGAAAAAGAACTACTTTTTATTAACTTTTTGTAAATTAAAATTTAGTTACTTCCTAATGAATGTTCAAGGAATAATTTCCAACCAATAGCTTTTAATTTTGACAATTTGACAATTATTTAAACAATTTCCATTTGTTTAAACAATTTTTTCCCCTGGAAATCGTAAAAAGCTGTTTTCTTCTGAAAAAAATGACACAATTAACGAACGTTGAGAGTAATATATTTTCAAAATTATATTGAGCAATTATTTAAACAATTCCCATTCGTTCGTTTCCGCTATAAATCTTGAAGTTACAACTTTCTGGAATCATTAACGCACTTAATGAACGTTAGGATTGTTTTTTGTGAAAGACAGTTTGTAATTATTGAAATAATTTTCATTTCTTCGAACAATTTTTTCCCCTATAAATCTTGAAAACTTACGATATTCTGGAATGAAATACACAGTTAATGAATGTTAAAAGTGATATTTTCTGTAAAAGACAGTTTGTAATTATTTAAACAGATTATAATCATTCGCTTGCGTCTTTTCGCAGGAAAGATGAAGAAAATTCTAGTTTTTCGAATCTTACACTATGTCGCTTATTATTCAGTATATTTTCTTATCTCAGAACTAATACCCTATTTATTTAAACAATAATTATTTGGTGGAAAAAAATATACAAATATAAATTGTTCAAACAATTGCAAAATATGTTAACCAAAAATATTATTTTTGACATTCGTCAATTATGTCATTTATCCCGAAAAATAGTAACTTCACACGATTTGTAGAGGAAAAATCTTGTTGAAAAATACTCATTGTTTAAACAATTGAAAACTCGTTCAGATTTGGTTGAAAATCAATTTTTTTAACTGAAATTTGAGCTATTCCATTTTTAGTTGAAAATTCGTATTTTTTAGTTGAAAATTCAAGTAATTGGTTAAAAATTCATGTATTCTGTTGACAATTTGTCTTTTTTGGTATAAAAATAATCTCCTTAGTTGAAATTTCATCCTTTTAATTAAAAATGCAACTGCTTGGTTGAAAATTAATCTTGTCTTTGGTGACGATTCAACTATTTTGTTTGAAATTCGTCTTTTTTGGTTGAATTCACCTGTTTTTGATTTGAAATCAAAATATTTCTTGTTTAAATATTAACAATTACATGTTTCGTTGAAAATTCATTATTTTTTGTTATTGAAGATTCATTGCTTTAGTTGAAATTTTAACTATTTGGTCGTAAATTAACTTTTCATTGAAAATTTATATTTTCAGGTTGAAAATTCAACAATTTGGTAGAAAATTAGACTATTTGGTTGGAAATTACCTTTTTTTTTTGAAAATTCATATTTTTTGATGAAAAATAAACTATTTTATGAGAAATTCGTTTCATTTATGGAAAATTAATTTTTTCGTCTGAAAAATTCATTTACCTATTATGTTGAAAATTGGATCTTTTTTGGGAAAAAATTAAATAAAATTCGTCTTTTTTAGTTAAATTCAACTAGTTTAAAATTCTTTTTTTTCTGTTTGTTGAAAATTAGTTTTTTGAACTAATAACTCAACGATTTGGTTGAATATTTATCTTTTTTTAGATAAAAATTCAAGTATTTTGTAGAAAATTCATCTTTCTTGATTGAATATTATCTTTCTTGTTGAAAATTCTTCTTTTCTGGTTTAAAAGTCTACTGTTTTCTGAAAAATTCGACTGTTTAGCTTGAAAACTTACTACTTTGTTGAAAATTTATCTATTGTGTTGAGGATTTGAATATTTTGTTAAACTAGCTGTGAATTCGATCTCGAGTGTTTCCACTTTGTTTGTATTTATAATTATATGGTGCTCATTTCACGAGCACTTTGCTTCCCGTTAGCAAATGTATTTGCTTCCTCATAGAGGAAGCATTAGTTATTTCTTTCAATAATAATAGACAAACTAAAGTCTTAATTTTGATCGATTTAAAAATAGAAATTTACAAAAAATACAAAATTACAAAATAATACAAACAATTTTTGAAATACAAAGACAAATCAGACAAATCAAATTTTGAATTCGAAATTATAATTTTTCGAGCTGGAAAAGGGAAGGGAAAAGTTCTGTCGCACCCTATCCCTTTGATTTTTTTTAAATGGTCAGAATTATTCTATTTGAAAATTTATGATCAAAAAATCTTTTCTATTCTTGCGTCGTCAACTTTGAATTATGTCGATGAAAAAAGTTTGTCTGTTAGAAACAGATGATTCATATATTATGAATGAGCATAACTTCCTTAATCTTCAAAAAAGTGTATTAATATTATAGATCAATCGATTTTCCTCGAATCAAGGAATCTTTTTCGTTCTTGCATCAATTGTAAATTATGTTAATGAAAAAAGTTTTACTATAAAAAACCGTGTTCTCAAATATTATGCATAACCATAGTTTCCTTACTCTTCAATAAAATGTATCAATGCTATAGATCAATCGATTCGTCTTGAAACAACACAACTTTTCTATTCTCGCATCAACTTTAAATTATGAGAATTATATAGAACATTTTTAGTATAAAAATCGATTTTCAAAATATATAAATTACCATAACTTCCCTACTCTTTAATAAAATTTATTAATATTATAGGTCAATCGATTCTTCTCGAACCATGGAATCTTTTATATTCTTGCATCAACTTTGAATTATATTGAAGAAAAAATTTTCACTACAAAAAACCGTATTTTCAAATATCATGCATTAACACAGCTTCCTTAATCTTCAGCCGTGCAGAAATCGCCATATACATTACCGATTACACAGCCACCCAAAAAAAACTTTGTTTCGGATCTGGAGGTCAGACCATGTTTATAATAGGTTTTTTGGGGGTCGCTGAATCCGAATCCGAGGTCCAAAAACCCCCAGCACGTCAGGGTTCTGACATAACCTCAAAAAACGTCATAAAAAATCTTTTTTCGGGTCTGGAGGACAGACCATGTTTCCTATATGTTTTTGGGGCCACTGAATCCGAATCCGAGGTCCGAAGAACCCCAGAACGTGAGGGTTCTGACATAACCTCAAAAAACCTCATAAAAATCTTTTCGTGGGTCTGGAGGTCAGACCATGTTTCCTATATGTTTTTGGGGTGGCTGAATCCGAATCCGTAGTCTAAAAAACTCCAGCACGTCAGGGTTTTGATTTTCAAAGAAACTCGTGAAATTTATTCATCCGACGTGCTGGGGTTTTTTGGACCTCGGATTCGGATTCAGCGACCCCAAAAACATATAGGAAACATGGTCTGACCTCCAGATCCGAAACAAATTTTTTTTTGTGTGGCTGTGTTACCGACTAGGGCCTGATCCGATGTGTACTATCTGGTCCCGATAGGAAGAATTCTGTGGCCCTGACTCGTACCAGACCGGGCTATGTACTGTGACGTCATATAACCGCTTCGCAGCGCCATCTCAAGCCATATGCGCTAGATGTAATATAACCACAAACATAACCTTAATTTTTGTTTTCCTTCGTGCTGTTGTGTTGCAAATGTGCTGGGAGTGTTCGACCGTATAATATATTCTTAACACATTAATAATAAATGCAAAAATTAAGAAGCTAACCGCGAGTTCGCAAATATCGTGCTATCAGCAAAATTCCGTTCGAGATAAATTCAATGCAACCGAAGAGGCAGTGCTGTCCCACATGAGCACCGTCTTCTGGAATGCAAAAGACTGAGACGGTAATCGGAAGCAAAGGTCAAAGTAACCATTTTCAATTTCTAAGTTCCGTCATTAAAATTTTTAATGTTCAGAAAAAATTACATTTTATGTGAATCTTAAACGTTGTAAAATGGTCTAAAACACCTTAAAACCAAACCTTACACGAAAGTTTGAAAAAATTTGTTATTAAAAAATTATCAAAGTTCACGATCTCATTTCTAAGTTCCGTCATTACAAATTTTAAATGTTCAGAAAAATTTACATTTTATGTCAATCTTAAACGTTGTGAAATGGTCTAAAACACCTTAAAACCAAACCTTGCACGAAAGTTTGAAAAAATTTGTTATTAAAAAATGGTCAAAGTTCACGATCAAATTTCTAAGTTCCGTCATTAAAATTTTAGGTCCGACCACTTAGCGCCGCCACCAAGGAAAAATGAAAAATGGAATACGCCATATTTTTTTGCTTTTTTTTTGCAAATTTTATGCTCAAAAAAAAAATTTTTTGCTCTTCAAACTTCCGAAATAAGGGTGGCGGCGCTAGCACGACATCCCCTCAGCGCCGCCACCTATGAAAACTGACTAAAAATTATTATAATGAAATAAACGATTAGGGTAGATTTTTTTGCTTTTTTTTTGCTCTAAGAAAATACATAATACGTGTTCCAAAAAACTACCCCTAAGTCATACATACACACCCTCGTGACCAAAAACGTTCTGAAAGTGTAAAGACAACCTTGAACAACGTAAAGATTATTCAGAACTCTAAATTATTTATTATTCAAAACTTTTAAATTCACCC
>CAKNYM010051998.1:550428-586399 GCA_932195095.1 Andricus curvator
GCAAGAATATAAAAGATTCCTTGGTTCGAGAAGAATCGATTGACCTATAATATTATTAAATTTTATTAAAGAGTAGGGAAGTTATGGTAATTTATATATTTTGAAAATCGGTTTTTTATAGTAAAACTTTTTTCATTATCATAATTCAAAGTTGATGCAAGAACAGATAAGATGTGTTGATTCGAGTCGAATCGATTGACCTTCAATATTAATACATTTTATTGAAGAGTAAGGAAGCTATGGTAATGCATAATATTTGAAAATACGGTCTTTTATAGTAAAACTTTTTTCTTCAAAATAATTTAAAGTTGATGCAAGAATATAAAAGATTCCTTGGTTCGAGACGAATCGATTGACCTATAATATTAATATATTTCATTAAAAAGTATGGAAGTTATTGTGATTTATATATTTTGAAAATCGGTTTTTTATAGTAAAACTTTTTTCACTAACATAATTCAAAATTGATGCAAGAACGGAAAAGATTCCTTGATCCGAGGCAAATCGATTGATCTATAATATTAATACACTTTATTGAAGATTAAGGAAGTTATGCTCATTTATAATATTTGAGTCATATGCTCCAAACAGAAAAACTTTTCTCATTGACATAATTCAAAGTTGACGCATGAATAGAAAAGACTTTTTGATCCTAAGTTTTCAAATAGGGTAATTCTGACAATTTTTGTAAAGAAATCATAAAGCTGGGAAAGGGATAGGGTGCTACAGAACTTTTCCCATCCCTTTTCCAGCTCGAAAAGTTATCATTTCGAATACAAAATTTGATTTGTCTTTGTGTTAAAAAATTTTTTTGTATTATTTTGTAGTTTTGCATTTTTTGTACATTTCTATTTTTAAATTGATCAAAATGAAGACTTTGGTTTGTCTATTATTGAAAAAAATAACTAATGCTTTCTCTATGAGGAAGCAAATACATTTGCCAACGGGAAGCAAAGTGCTCGTGAAATGAGGACCATATAATTATAAATACAAACAAAGTGGAAACACTCGAGATCGAATTCACAGCTAGTTTTTTCGTTGTACTCAAATGGTTGATAATTAGTTTTTTAAAATGATTTTTTAAACTGGAAATTTAACTATTGCATTTTTGGTTGAAAACTTATATTTTTTAGTTGAAAAATCAACTATGTGGTTGAAAATTTGATGTATTTTGTTGAAAATTCGTCCTTTTGGATTCAAAGTTCATCTTTTTTTTTGTAGGAGGGTCATCTTTTTTGTTTGAAAACTCATCTTTTTTGGTTGAAAATTCATCTCTTTTGGCTGAAAATGAACTTTTTTGTCGAAAATTCAACTGTTTTTGAAAAATTCTTCTTTTTGGATTGAAAATTCAACTGTTTGTGTGAGAATGTAAGTACTACATTTCTTTGTATCGATAATATTGGTCTTTAATGTATCCGACACATTTAGGATACCAAAGTAACTGAAATTTACGAACTTAGGTTGCTGAAAATGAAATTCAGTAACTTTTATAGTAAATGTACTAAATTTTTATTAACATTCAGAAAAGGCATCTGAAAATTACAAATAGTTTACTGAAATTCCTAAATTGTAACAGAAACATAAGTTACCTTGACCGAAAAAAGTGTGCAGTTAGTAACTGCGCACTCCTCGCTTCTCGATCGCGTTCGAAGCGGGCAAAGCATGGTGGTTGTGATCATGGGCGGCAATGCACTGCAAAAGGTTATGTTGAATGTGATCATGGGCGGCATTGCCGCCCATGATCACAACCACCATGCTTTGCCCGCTTCGAACGCGATCGAGAAGCGAGGAGTGCCGATCATTAATGATCTCAAGCGTGAAAAGGATTCGAAATTTGCTCTAGAAGAAGAAACTGAAAAAAGTGTTGAAATCGGTTATTCGGTTGATGAGCAAATTATCATTGCAATAAAATAGAAATGAACTTCTGAAATGGTACATCAGGACTGCAAGTGACTAGCAGCAACTGCGTAAATTAATCATTAATCCAGGTTTCAACTGAATGGTGAGTCCGCTGTTTACGTCAAATGACGCCCTCTTGGCTAGATACGTTATATCTAATTCGGAGTCGTTCCATTAGTTCATTAATTTTAATATAAATTTGCAGTATATATTTGTCTTAACAATATAAATTATAGTAAGTCTATATATGAGCGAATTTTATATGTAAATAACTGCGTATGTATCAAGGTTATATAATACACTTAATGAAGCAAATGTGTTTATATTAACTTCACTCAAATTTTCTTACTATGTATATTGTCAGTACAAATACAGACTACGTATTTTGTATTAAAACAATGAACCGAAAAAATTTGTTAATCCCTTGAAATTTTTAGTTGCAGTAACTGAAAATGACAAAATTAATGTATAGAATTCCTGAAAATAGAACAAGAATTCAACGATCAAATTTGGTAAAACACCACAAAATGCTCCTATTGCAATTCCTAAAAACACAAACAAATTTTGTTTCTTTGCACAAAAATAAAAAAGATGAAAGAAAAATGAGAAGGCAACCAACGTAAATAATAATACACCAACTCAATAAAGGGGATTTGGTTGGTTGCCTTCTCACTTTTCTTTCCTCTTTTTTATTTTTGTACAAAGAAACAAATTTTTTTGTCTTTTTAGGAATTGCAATAGGAGCATTTTGTGGTGTTTGTCCAAATTTGATCACTGAATTCTTGTTTTATTTTCATGAATTCTATACATTAACTTGATTATTGGACGTTAAATGGGATTTTGAATTTGATTTTAATCTAATTTAAAAATCTTAAATTTCAGTTACTAAATTGTAACAGAATTGCCTGAAACATGTGACTAAAGCTTTATGCAGTTATCGTTGCTGAAATTTCTATTTCTGTTTAGGAAAATTTAGAAACGGTTTCTGCATAAAGCTTTATGGACGCGTCTCTGAAAATTCCTACAGAAATTTCTAGCAGTGTATATAAACTATACAAAACTAACGGATTTTCATAGGTGTTTAACTCATTAAAAAGGAATTCAAGTTTATCTAGTGCGAAGACTTAACAGTTGCAGTTCAAAGTCGGGTTTATTCACGCTTGATAACTTAAACCGCGATAAAGCCAAAAGGTGAAGCTTCTACTTCAGCCCAGGTACAGTGTGGGCTTACTATAGACATATAATATAGAGAAGTACAACTATACACATAGAATTCGTTTTGCAAAGAGTAAAAGAGATAGCTATCGTAAGAGGGAGTAAGCAAGAGAGGGGGAGAGAGAGAGAGAGAAAGAGAGAGATAAATGCAAGACTTCTCTCTATGCCTCTATACAGGATATGTAACGCCAGGCATTTCTCAAGATTCGCCTCCGGTGTAAAGTACTGTAGACTAAGGGGGGACTTGCTCTCGAGAAACGTGGTTTGCCCAACGCATTATTTCAAATTGCCACTTTGCCCCAGTATCCCACGCAAGGGGAATACGCTAAATTGGTACAATCTAAATTCCATTCTATATACAGACACATTATACATGCAAGCACCTTTGCTTTAACACACACTGCACTAAATATGCGCCAAAACATCCAGAGAAAAAACTAGGAGTTCGGTAATGTTGCGGCTCAAGAAAAAGTTGGCATCCTTTTACAACTGAAGCTCCAGTAGAACTCTTTTTGAGGGTTCCTTTTTAGTTTGTTGATGTCCGACATATGGCCGCAGCTACGGGTGCCGACGTTTTCAACTGCGCATGTATCGAAAAGCGCGGACCTATTTGAAATCAATAAAAACTATGAATAATCATACAGATAAATATTAACAAAAGATTTTTCTTAACAGATTGAATTGGATGAGAGAAATACCTGACTTGTCAAAATAATTTAATATTAACGTTATATTGCAAGTGTATATTATATCATTTTAAATAGGCCCGCGCTTTTCGGTGCATGCGCAATTAAAAACGTCAGATTTTCAACATAACTTTAAAAACTGTCAAATCGCATGTACATTATCTTCCTTTCAAGAATAACTAATCTCTATAATTTTAATTTCTCTATTAAATTTTTCCCAGTGCAATATTATTTAATCTGTATTAAAAAGTAAAAGGCGCATCATTAACTTGTAAAATCCTCGATGTGAGTCGAGGCAGAAAATGAGTTCTGTACAAAAAGTCTCTATTAGAAACCATACTTTGGGTTCCTTTGGAACAATTTATCATTTGTTGTTCCTTTTCAACAAGTGAGGTTATTTGTTGTTGCAGTTCCCTTGGAACCAAAAAACGGTTCTAGCAGAAACCCTAGTTTGTTCTGTGTGAAATTTACCTATGGTGCCGTGCATAAATTATGTGAATCCTTTTGGTTGGGGGGGGGGGGGGGGACAAATTTTTTTTTTTTCTCTCCCGCGGGGGGGGGGGTATGTGGTCAAAACCATATCTTATGTATGATATTTTGATGTCTGCGAATTTTGAATTGAATTGCATTTTGAGCTGTTGTAAAGGAACCCAAAATGATCAATTGTTCCAAAGGAACCCGAATTGTGAGTTCTGATAGAGACTTTTTGTAGAGAACTCATTTTCTGCCTCGACTCACTTCGAAGATCTACCAAGTTGATGATGAACCTTTCAGGTTAAAATAGAGATTTGATGACAGTTCACAGGGGAAAATGTAATAAATAAAGTAAAATTATCGAGATTAGTCATTCTTGAGAGGGAAGATAATGGACATGAAATATGACAGTTTTCAAGGTGATGTTAAAAACTTTCACCGACTGCAGATATTTTTTTCATATCGCAATCTAGCAGATATCAACGAACTAAAAAGGAATCCTCAAAAAGAGTTCTGTTCGAGTCTCAGTTCTAAAGGATGCCAACTTTTACCTGCGCCGCAACATCACCGAACCCTCAGTTTTTTCTGTGGCAGATGAGAAAAATGTTTGAATGATGCAAACACATTTTATTTGAATCAAACACATTTTGTCTTTGTTATGGGGTTAAACAAATGTTTGTTTGGTTCAATGAAATTCTTTAATTGAGCTTACTTATTTTATTTTAATAATTTTGTATGTAGATCAAATAACTTCCTTGTTTAATTTAAATAAAGTTCTTGTTTACTTTAAACCTTTATTGTTTGAAATACATTAAAGATTTTGTTTCTTAAACTTCATTAAATTTTATAACCCTTACATCTTTCAAACCCCCTGTCGAGATACGTGGTATGCGTAACGACGGTACTGGAATATGTTTCGGACGCCTTTATATGCATTCAAATTATAGTCTTTATTGTGAGAAAACCTGCTCTGCGCTCCTACGGTTTTTTCTAAGGAACTATCGTATCTTCGATGTGCAAATTATATTTTTTTTGCATCAAACAATTATTTGTATAAACTCAAATATGTTTAAATCATGCAAATCCTTTATTTAGATCAAACAATTCGTATCAAACAAATTACTTGTTTCAATCAATAAGGTACTTCATCACTTATTAACATTCCCACGTGCGAATTGACCGTCGGCCCACGGTCGGGCCAACCGTCGGACGGTCGGTCCAACTTTGTGCGCCACTGGTCGGGCCAACCAGCTAAATGATAACGGTCAACCGCCTTTGGCTTCCTAAGGTCGGCCCGACATTTGGTCCCATATATGGGCCATCTATTAAGATGATGTCGGCCTAACCTTGGACAACAATGTGGTATTCAAAAAATAAATAATAATTGATTGCGAGTATTTTGACTATAAATGTTAATGGTCCTGCTTAGAATGAATACATATATTACATTTTTAAACATTATATTACAAATAAAATTTCTAACGCTAAGGGGTTTCGAACCTACGCCTATACCTGAATCTATCGCCTAGCAGTCGGGAGTCTTACCCATTACTCTATACCTAAAGAATTGAAAGTCAATGAAAAAACCATCCTCATAAGCTACAGCTCAAAGCAGTTAAGAAAAACAATTTGTTAATTTTTTTTTCTCATTAATTTTTTTATTATTATATGACATCATGTAGATGTCAAATAAATTATCTGTTAACGGGAATATAAATTAAAAAAATTTTAAATAAATAATTTAAATCGATTACAATTTTTAGGGTTTCGTAGCCCCGGGCGGAAACCCTTAAATTTGTGTTCAACAAACTTTTTTTAAACAAATTTTTTTCAACCATTTTTTTTTCAAAATTTTTGTTTTAATTTTTTTCAAGAATTTTTCTTCAAACAATTTTTTTCTAAAATGTTTGTTCTCAAAAATTTCGTATCAAAGCATTTTTTTAAACAATTTTTTTGAAACATTTCTTCAAACATTTTTTAAACCCTACACGGAGAAAAATGGATGTTTAAATGTAGATGTTCAAAGGGTAAGATTGTTCCGCCTAACATGCAGATATTCATGCCAAACATCTACTATCTTTTTGAGATGTTAGGCGTAAAAATATTTTTATGTTAAACTGTAACATATTCAGATGTTAAAATTATCTGAACGCATGCGCATTGCGCATTCGAATTTCACGACTATATTTGACGGCTATATAATTTCGATATTACAATTATGGAATATTACAATTTTTGAACATTTTCAAAGAATCAAAATTAGCTATCCTTAATTAAAATTGTATAACGAATTTTTTCTGTCTACAGGACGGAACAATATTCTCAAGTTTGAGGTTATATTGACTCGAACACCTTTGAACATTTGACACGTGATTTGACAAAATGTTTGTGAATTTATAATAAAATATGAGTTTAAGTAACCTCAAATAGATAGAATTTTAAATGCAGATTACATATTATTGGTTCTCAGCTTACTTACCCCGTTTTTATTTTTTATTTTGAATTAAAAATATTAAACATAACCTCAGCTAGACTGAATGTATTATCTGATCAGCATTTCATACCCTGTATCTGTTTTTCGTTCATGTACGAAAATTCAAGTTTAGTTTTAAATTCACAAATAAGTTATCAATTAATTCCTTAAATGCTCAGAAATAAGTAAATTCCTCAAATATTTACAGCCGTGAGTTGACATAACCATACATGTAATATTTCGGATATTTCAGGTTGAACATTTTGGATGTTTCAGAGTAACATCTCAGTTTTTAATATCTACAGATCCTAACTTTGAACATCTAGATTGCTGTCCTATAGTTAAACATAAAATATGTTAACCCTGAAGATCTAGATGTTACGTTTAAACATCCATTTTTCTCCGTGTAGTATATCCGACGGCTAGCCCATATTTGGGCCAAGGTTTGACCGACCGTCGGGTGCATCATGATGACTTATATAATGCAATGTTATGCCGATGGTCGGGCCATCTCTTGCCCAAAGTCGAGCCGACCGTACTTTCACGGTCTTTTTGAAACAATGAACCAGAGTTTATCCGACGGTCTGTTCATACTCGGGCCAAGGTTTGACCGACCGTCGGGTGCATCAAGGTGACTTGTGGCTAACCGACTGCTGTATCCAGAGTTGGACCGACCGCATTTGTGCGGTCGTACCGACCAATATGCCACAGTTCATCCGATGGTCGGCCCAACGTTGGGCCAGAATTGGGCCGACAGTCGGCTTTTCGCCCGCTGCCGACGTCAGTTGCCAATGTCGGTGGGACCATGGCAGCCTGAAAACACCTTAGTCGGCCCAACTCTGGTTAGCGTAGATCGGTTACCAAAGCAGGGCCGACTTTGGGCCGATGGTCAATCTCTGGCAGCCGACCGAATTTCGCACCAGGGTTAAATAAATATTAATTTAACTCATACGAAGCATTTCGTTCTTTCAATCATGATATCAAATAACATTTTTTGTTTGATTTAAACAAACATTTCTTTCAGCTTCCAGTTTTCTAACCTAATATGTATTTTAAAATTATTAAAAATGAGCTTTAATGTTTATTTCAACTATTATTCTTTAGACTGAGAATTATAAGAATTCCTACTTAAGAATTCATCTCTTTAGTCAAGAATGGTATTATTTAGTTCAAAATTTAATTATTTTATTGAAAAATCAACAATGTACTTAAAAATTCATCCTTTTCGCTCAAAGATTGTACTGATTTTGTTAAAAATTAATTTTTTTGCTCGAAAATGCAACAATTTGGTTGATTTTTTTTCTTTTTTGAATAAAAAATTTGTTTTGGATGAAAATTCAAGTATTTTGTTGAAAATTCCTTTCTTGTGGGGTGAAAATTAATCTCATTTTGTAGAAATTTCATCTTTTTCGTTAGAAATCCAACTTTCTCGAACTGTCTTATGTCTGGTTAAAAATTAAACTGTGTCGTTGGACAATGCATTTTTTTGTTAAAAACTCAAATTTTTGGAATGAAAATTCAACTGACTTGTAGAAAATTCGTATACTTGTCTCGAAAATTCAATTATTCGATCGATAATTAAAATACTTTGTTGAAACTTCATTTGTTTTAGTTGAAAGACTGAAAGTTCATCATTTTAGTTGAAAATTTATTTCTTTGGTTGAAAGTTAGTTTTTTTTGCAGGGGTTGGAAATTAATTTTTCAAACCGAAAATTTAACTGTCACATTTTTTGTCAAAAATACATAAAAAAATTGACCTTTTTTATTTTAAAATTCAACTCTGGTTGAAAATGTATCTCATTGATTGAAAATTTATGTATTTTGTTAAAAGTTCATCTTTTTTTATAGAAAATCAATTTTTTGATAAAAATGCGACTATTTGGTTGAAATTTAATCTGTTTCAGTTGAGGATTTCAGATTTTGTTCAAAATTTGCCCTTTTTCATTAAATTCAACTACTTTTGATTCTAAATAAAAAATTTTTTATTGAAACATCAACTATTACATTTTTTGTTGAAAGTTTATGTTTTTGGGTTGAAAATTCAACATTTTGGTTGGAAGTTGAATTGCCTGCTTAAACATTTTCTTTTTTTCTTAAAGATTCCTAATTCTAGTTATAAATTAAAAACTTTGGTTGAAAATTCAACTACTTTGATGAGAATTCATTTTTTTTGTTAAAAATTAATGTTTTAAACTAAAAATGTAACTAGTTGATTGAAAATTTGACTGTCTAGTTGAAAATTAACTTTTTTTTTCAAATTTATATTTTCTAGTTGAAAATTCAGCTTTTTTGTAAAAAATTTTTTTTGCTTGAAAATTCAACAGTTTGGTAGAAAAATCAACTGTTTTGTAGAAAATTCATTTTTTTTATTAATAATTAATTTTCTTAACTGAAAATGTATCTATTCAATTTTTGGTTAAT
The DNA here is from genome assembly GCA_932195095.1 of Andricus curvator. NCBI lineage: Eukaryota > Metazoa > Arthropoda > Insecta > Hymenoptera > Cynipidae > Andricus > Andricus curvator. The sequence continues at coordinate 559,597 of CAKNYM010051998.1, forward strand.
AATTGATCTTATTTAGTTTTAAAATTCAACTATTTGGTTGAAAATGTACATGTAATTTGTTGATAATTCTTCTTTTTTGGTAGAAAATTAATCTTTTTGATTGAAAATTAAACTAATTAATTAAAAATGTATGTATTTTGTTAAGAATGCATCTTCTTCCGTAGAAAATTAATTTTTTTTTGTTGAAAATTCAACTGCTTTGTAGGGAAATTGTCTTTTTGGCTAGAAAATTTGTAGACACTTTTTTTCCGTATTAACTAAAAAATATTTCTTGTTCGAAAATTCAACTCTTGTTGAAAATTATTCTTTTTAATTTTAAAACTCATCTCTTTTTGTAGAAATTTGACCTTGTTTGGATACAAATGCAAATGTTTCATTAAAAGTTTTGTTTTGTTTAAGGATTCAACTATTTGGTTGAAAATTTGTCTTTTGTGGTTAAATTCAACTGTTGTTGATTTTAATTGAAAATCTTTTCGTGGTTGAAATATCAACTATTAAATTTTTTGTTCAGAATTCATCTTTTTTGTTGTTGAAAATTCAACTACGAACGGAGGTACGTCGTTCAAAATTTCAGAAAAAAAATTTACATAATTTATGCACAGCACACACCCTATATCGTGAAGAAAAATCGAGTTCGTGTAAAAATTAGATGAAAAAGTAATTGAAGAATCTTGTGTACTCTATATATGAGATTTTTAAAGATTGGACTATAATAGCAGAGTTTGTGGTATAGCATGCGATTTTTTCTTGCATATTAATTTCGTCGATAAGAAGGATGTTGAAAGAAGCACATAAATAAAGTTAATAAAAGTTTCATGTGCATTCTCAGCAGTACGGAACTTTAATTGATTTCCTATATTTAAAACAAATTACACCTGCTTCTGTCTAGACTCTTTTTTCTCTCTCTATTGCATCAAAGTAGGAAACACGACTCTAAAATTTTCACCGCTCTCAAAAAGGTAATGGATTTCCAGAAGTCGTGCGAGAGAAAGGATAGAAAGAGGAAATCCATCAGTTTTTTTGTGAAGCTCTTCCTTGGACACCCACTCTAATCGATTAAATCCTAGATGCTGAGAAAAGAAGTCAGTATCGAGTCAATTCTGAAGAAAAAAAGTAGTGTTTTGTTTCTTCGCACTTCACGCCTCGCTGACTGCCAGACCAAACTTTCAAAGCTTCGTACTATGGCTACTTCCACTTTTTTGTTTCAGACCAAAACCCTTACCACACAGATCGTTTTGACCTCTCTTCTGTGGTCTGATGAAAAAAGTGCACTTTCTTGATACTCAGTGAACTTGTTCCTGATTCACTCAGAGAAATTTCCACTTGTGTCAGAATAATGCTTCTTAAGGGCATGCTCTTCGGTGATCACGTGACCAAACCAGTCCTTGGTTATATGAAATTTTTTTTGGTGTTCACCATGTCCAAACGCAATGATATATCGCTCTCAAAATTGGGAATATAGGAAATGGGACAATAAACTGCGTTTGTATATTTACTTTGAGTAATAATTTTGAAAAAAATTATTTATGTAAAAAATAAATGTGTAATATTATTTTCATTTTTTTGGTGCTCACTACGTCCACATGGATTGAGATATCGTGTTTAGAATTTGAACGATTAAATAAAAAGCACTAAAGAACGTTTGTATACATCAATATGTTTATAATTTCAAAGAAATTTTATTGATAATTTAATAAAATAGGATATTACCACTCGAGTCGAGCACTTTGCAGGTAATGTTGGGTTTGATGCATTTCAGATTTTTTGATTCGCGTATGTTGATAACTGCCACAAATTTTGGACTGAATCGTCAAAACATTTTAAAAAATCAATATGAACAATAACATTTGCACATTTGTTGCAAATCAAAAAATAAGTATCTGCACACACGTAACCTGTCATTATTTTTGGAGCATTTTTAGCAATTTCTAGCGGAGAAAAAAAAGAAGCTTTCAACGTCGGTAAAGTAGAGATCACATGACCAAGCTAGGTTATGAAATTTTACACATTATTTTTTACATGGATAATTTTTTTCAAAATTATTACTGAAACTAATTATACAAACGCAATTTATTGTCTCATTTCCTATATTCCAAATTTTGAGAGCGATATATCATTGCGTTTGGACATGGTGAACACCAAAAAAAATTTCATAACCAAGGACTGGTTTGGTCACGTGATCACCGAAGAGCATGCCCTTAACACAAATGGAATTTCCTCTTAAAGTTAAGGTGAAAAGGAATTTCGCTTGACTCAAACAGAATCTTCTTTCAGCAAATATTATCTTTCTGCGACAAACTTCACCTAATCTGCAGCCAAATAATTCTGTTTTTGTAAAAAAGATATTCAATTTGTTCAAAACAAAACAGGCAAGCGGACCATGCATTTCTTTTAAAACAACTTTTTCTCCTGAGTGATTTAAAGAGGTGAAATTTTCGCAATAATTTTATCTAAGCGAGGGTTATTGAAAGGTATCATTAGAAATAATAGTCATGATAATTAATACGCTTAATAGCTTATGATAATTGCTTTAAATATTATCCAAAGCTGTACCGGAAACGCTAGTCACTTATCAGCGGCACCCTAACTAACCGCTCCTCATGACAGGCAACTCATCATCCCCCGACGTTTTGATGAATTTACCCTCAATGCTATGCAAAACCGTTTTAATTAAATTTCACGTTTTTTAATTATTCACACAGATGCAGCCGTACCGTAATTAGTTCAAAAGGGAGACATTTTTGAGAAAGAAACGACAATAAATAAATTGAAGCAATAATCTGGAATAGTCATCTTCTCGCACGTGTTACACACGATATTTTTCTCAAAAAGTACAGGACAATGGCGATATTCCGTGTCTTTAAAGTGTGCGAAAAGTGCTATTTCCTATATGGTGGGATTAGCGTCCGGAAAAATAGTATTACCGCACATTTATGCGTGCAGGAATGTTGCGGCACGGCAAACTGAGCGGGGATACAGGAATCACACTTCGGTATTCCTTTTTTCCCCTTTACCCCTTTTTTTCTCATAAATTTAAAAATCCTCTAAATCACGTAAAATCGAGAATTTTGACCCAATATTTCCCTTTTCCTCCTTCGTCAAAAGGTTTTGATTAATGTTTTAAGAATCAGAAACAGAAGTCCAAGACATTAGAAAACAAGACGCTTTTAAAGGAGAGTTTTCACGAAAATGGGGAAATAAATTTTTAAAAATAAAAATGCCTAATATGTCAAGAAAAATATTGCATTTATAACCAAACAGATGAATTTTCAACTAAATAGTTAAATTTTTCACTAAAGAAATGAATTTTCAACAAAAATTATGAATCTTTAACCAAAAAAAATTAATTTTTAACAAAGTATTTAAACTTTTTAGCAACTAGTTGAATTTTTAACCAAGAATAATGAATTTTCAATGAAAAATGTTTGAAAATGTAACTCATTGATTGAAAATTTATATATTTTGTTAAAAGTTCATCTTTTTTTTATAGAAAATGAATTTTTCGATAAAAATGCGACTGTTTGGTTGAAATTCAATCTGTTTCAGTTGAGGATTTCAGTATTTTGTTAAAAATTTGCCCTTTTTGATTAAATTCAACTGCTTTTGATTCTAAAAAAAAAAATTTTATTGAAACATCAACTATTACATTTTTTAATAGATTTAATGCTTTCACGATGATTCATTATAATAAATTTAAAATTTAAAACTTTTTCGGGTTTCAATCGTGTGCGAAACTACGAAACGTCGGGGGAATAAATTTTTAAAAATAAAAATGCCTAATATGTCAAGAAAAATATTGAATTTATAACCAAACAGATGAATTTTCAACTAAATAGTTGAATTTCTAAAAAAACGAATTTTCAACAAAATAGTTCAATTTTCCACTAAAGAAATGAATTTTCAACAAAAATTATGAATCTTCAACAAAAAAATTAATGAATATAATGAATTTTCAATGAAAAATGGAATAATTGATATTTAAACTAGAAAATATTTTAATTTTAAATTGAAAATAGTGCAATGCATAAGAAAGACGAATTAGTAAGAAAAAAATCAACCAAATCGTTTAATTTTAGGCCACAAAGACGATTTGGCTCAAAAACAGTTGAATTTTTAACAAAAAAGGTAATTTTTTAGCCAAATAGTTGAATGTACTAGCAAAATAGTTATATTTCTAAAACAAAAAGGCAAATTTTCAACAAGAGTTATCTTTTCAATCAAAGAGATGAATTTTCAACTAATACTTATATGATGAATCTTCAACCAAAAGAAGGAATTTTTAACAGCAGTTGAATTATCATCCAAAAAGATGAATTCTCAACGAGAAATATAAGAGTTAATATTTGAAACAACAAATATTTTCATTTTTAACTTAATATCAGTTGTATTCATTAAAAAAGACGAATTTTCAATGAAATAATCGAATGTTCAACCAAAATGGATTAATTTTCAACCAAACAGTTGCATTTGTAATTAAAAAAGATGAAATTTCTACCAAAAGACATGAATTTTGAATTAAAAAAGATTTCCCAATCAAGAAAGAAAAAAATTCAACTAAAGTGTTTAATTTGCAAGCCAAAAAGGCAAATTTTCTACAAAATACTTGAATTTTGAACCCAGAATTATGAGTTTTCAACAAAAAAGTTAATTGTGAACCAAATAGTTGAGTTTTCTACGGAAATAGTTGAATTTTAAACCAAATAATAAAATTGTTAACCAAAAAAGACTTTCAACCGAAAATATAATTGCAGACCTTTGAACAAACAAAAATTTTTTTATTGGTTTCTTTTAATAATTCAGTTCGCATTCACATGGAAAATAAATAGGAATTTGATTTGTTTTTAATGCTTTTAAAATATGTAATAAAATGCGTAAAACGACGTATCAGAGAAAAGTATGTTTCTTGTGATTCTAGTAAACAAATTTTAATAATCAAAAAAATATACAAAAAAGTAGCGTATATTAGGACCCTCTAGAAAGTATAAATAATTTAGAGTTGATTCTTGTATGGTTTTTTATAATTTTGTTACTTTCGTGAACAATAATTCTTTTTATTTCAGTTTTTGGCTCTAATCTTATTTAAGCTAACATTAAAAGATATGGTTTGAACATGTGAGAGCTTTCAACTGATAAAAATATATTAGAAGCAAATGTAAACGTCTAAAGAAACAAAAACAGAAAAAGTAGGGTTTTTATAAAGTCATTTTTGTGGTTTGCTTCCTCGTAGAGGAAGCCTTGTAATGGTAACATTTTCCAAAAAATTTTAATTCATTTAATTAAACCTTCCCTAATTTAAAAATGTCTGATCAATGTTCTAAGCAATTGTCCGGCTGTGTTTGTGTGAATGTGTCTGTGTGTGAGGATGTCACACTTTTTTGTGAACACGATAACTTGAAAACGGTTGCAGATAAATTGATGCAATTTTGAGGGCTTATTTTCCCCACTAATGTCTTGAAACTGACTGAAGGGTTGCTGAAAATATTTGTTGCATTTTTTTTAGCACTCAATAATATTTTTAAAATCGGTTGTTTATAGTAAAACTTTTTTCATTAGCATAATTCAAAGTTAATGCAAGAATATAAAATATTTCTTGGTTCAAGACGAATCGATTGACCTACAATGTTAATACATTTTATCAAAGAGTAGGGAAGTTATGGTAATTTATATATTTTGAAAATTGTTTTTTTACAGTAAAACTTTTTTCATTATCATAATTCAAAGTTGATGCAAGAACAGAAAAGATGTGTTGATTTGAGACGAATCGATTGACCTATAATATTAATACATTTTATGGAAGAGTAAGGAAGCTATGGTAATGCATAATATTTGAAAATACGTTTTTTTATAGTAAAACTTTTTTCTTCAACGTAATTCAAAGTTGATGAAATAATATAAAAGATTCCTTGGTTCGAGACGAATTGATTGACCTATAATATTAATACATTTTATCAAAGAGTAGGGAAGTTATGGTAGTTTATATATTTTTAAAATCGATTTTTATAGTAAAAATTTTCTCATTCTCATAATTTAAAGTTGATGCGAGAATAGAAAAGTTGTGTTGATTCAAGACGCATCGATTGACCTATAACATTGATACATTTTATTGAAGAGTAAGGAAGCTATGGTAATGTCTAATATTTGAAAACACGGTTTCTTATAGTGAAACTTTTTTCCTCAACATAATTTAAAGTTGATGCAAGAATATAAAAGATTCCTTGGTTCGAAACGAATCGATTGACCTATAATATTAATACATTTCATTAAAGAGTATGGAAGTTATTGTGATTTATATATTTTGAAAATCGGTTTTTTATAGTAAAACTTTTTCCACTAATATAATTCAAAATTGATGCAAGAACGGAAAAGATTCTTTGATTCGAGGCAAATCGATTGATCTATAATATTAATACACTTTATTGAAGATTAAGAAAGTTATGCTCATTTATAATATTTGAATCATCTGTTTCAAACAGAAAAACTTTTTTCATCGACATAGTTCAAAGTTGACGCATGAATAGAAAAGACTTTTTCATCATAAATTTTCAAATAGAATAATTCTGATAATTTTTGTAAAGAAATCATAAAGCTGGGAAAGGGATAGGGTGCGACAGAACTTTTTCCTTCCCTTTTCCAGTTCGAGAAAAATTATCCTTTCGAACACAAAATTTGATTTTCTGATTTGTCTTTGTATTTAAAAAATTATTTGTATTATTTTGTAATTTTGTATTTTTTGTACATTTCTATTTTTAAATTGATCAAAATGAAGACTTTGGTTTGTCTGTTATTAAAAAAAAATAACTTCCTACATGAGGAAGCAAATACATTTGCTAACGGGAAGCAAAGTGCTCGTGAAATGAGCACATCATTATAAATACAAACAAAGTGGAAACATTCGAGATCGAATATACAGGTAGTTTTAAATTATTCCATTTGAACTTAGAAAAATACTTTGCATAATTCAGGGTTCTGTACTGAAAAGGATACACTAGAAATTTTTTTTGTTTAATTCTGCTGATTATCTATTTTTCTATAATATTTTTGATCTTCTTGAATTATTTTCTGATTTATTTCTATGAGTAGAAAATGCTGAATTCTTCAATATTTTTTTCAAAGCTCGCTAAACAAATTTTTAACACAAAAATGACTAGAAAACTTGTTAAAGAAAAGGAGCTACTTTTAAAGAAGACTTTCCGTCAATATTCAGGAGATACTCATATGATATAAAATGTTTTAAATAAATAATGCAATCCCCTCTCAATCCCTTTTTTTTTTACTAAAATTGAACTACTGTACCGTCGTGGTCCCTGAGAAACACCATATATTACGGCACGCTACTATCACAGTCACTTTGCGCACACTTTGCAGACACGGAATGTTGCTATTTTCATGCACGTGTTGCAAAAAAGTTTGACGAACTGCTAACATGAATGAAGAGATGTAAGATATGTTATAATTTATTCATTCAACGCAAAATGTTTCATGAAAATGTTCACGTTTCGATGCAAAAGCGAAAATGTTAATTATAATCGCAGCAAAAGACCGTCACTCGTTTTTGTCGCTTCCCAGTGCATAATTTAAAGTGGTTTTCTGTATGCTTAGAATTTCTGAAGGAAATTTTCATTGGCAGCGCATTCGCGTTTTCCCTTGACTATTTTCGTATGGTAATATGGTGTCGTATCGGGCACACAATTGCACCTTCTTATAACTTATCGTAGATATAAAGTTGTGTGTTTTACGTGTGACGGAAAGGGAACTCGATGGCATCATACGGCAGCAGACTGCGTGTCGCTGTACGATGTAAGGCGTGGCGAAACTTTAGCGCAAGATAAGAGCTACTCTTTTGCACTGTTCTGTCCTTGCTGCAACGCCGCGACGTGATATTGCAATGCACGTTAGAGATACGGGGTCATGTAAACAAGCCCCTGCCCCTCTTTACCCTTCTTGCCCTCTTTACCCTCTTTACCCTCTTACCAAGCGCTAAATCTTACATCGAATGCAAAGTGCGCGAGATCGAAGCTTATGTGTACCTTACCTTGCTTATATGTATGTATCTGCATTCTGCAACCAACCCTCTATATATAGGTACGGTATGAATACTGCATATGATACAGGTAGACCATGTGTCACCAGGTGTGCGTAGGCAAATTTTGCGCAACTGTTGCTGCTGATAGTAATTTATGGGTCCGCATGAATGACAAGATAAATGACATTATATGTCGATTGTCGATGAATGAGAACAATTACAATATTATATAGCTGGAAATCATTTCAAATTTTATTAGAAAATACAAGTACGATGGAGTGCCACCTTTATTAGCTTGCACTTCACATCCCAATGGGGCATAATTTCTGAAGTGTACACTATTAGAAATTTCTATAACGTTTTGCTATAAATGTAATGGAAGCAATATGCATATATACGTGTATTAAATTTAATATACCCTCATCTTGTAGAATTAATATATGTACATGTACAGTAAAACAGAGTGCGTGAATGCTGAAAGTTCTTTGATGCGCCCAAATCTTGTCAAATATTCAGGACTAAAGTAATAACCTAAAATTAATGGACTAAATTCTAATTTATAATTAAAGTGCAACCTACGGATGGAATTTTCTTTAAAATTCACTGTAACTGTCAAAATTGTAACGTCAGTACCGCTGCTTTTAGGTGAGGTGTCTTAATTATTCTCTTAATTGAACTTTTCCACTTAAAGCCCAGTATAATTTATGTTTAACTAGAAACAAAATATTATGTTTTATTATTTAGAATTGAAAGTTACTGCCAACATTATTTTTAATTTGTGTAAAGTGAAATTACCGGACTTTTCTAAGAGTTGATCAATATACATGTATATGAAATTTAATACGCAGCCTCTTAATGAATAATTCATAGACCGAGTTTTTAGAATTCATATACAAATGTATATTAAAATTGTTAACATTTTTAACAATGTATTCCACTCCGAAAAAAAAATTTGTCTAATTGGGCCGCAAATTGGGCCATTTATAGTCCTATTGAATGGTACTCTCTGTAAGAAATTTTTTGGGAATTTTTCCGAAAAAGTTCGGGAAGCTAATAACCCTAACGTTTCGAGAATTTGGCCTAATAAACTGTAGGCAAAATTCAGAAGAAGTTCGGGAATTTTCCTAAATGTTAGAAAATTTTTCCTAATAAATTGTAGGGAAAATTCCGTAAAAGTTTGGGAGTCCACACAGAAAAAACTGGGGTTTCCATTAGAACCCATTTTTGGTTCCAAAGGAGCTGCAACAAAAATGAACCCAACTTGCTGAAAAGGAACCCAAAACGATAAATGAGCTCTAAATGATACTTCAGTTGGGGTTCTAAAGGATCTCAATTGTAAATGAGCCTATTTCTAAAGAACCTATTTTTCGCTTTGCCCACTTCGACATTTTGTTTAATTAATAATACAATTTTTACCTGAAAGCACGCATGTAGTCAAACTCTGATGGACATAACTTCATGAAGACAATGAAGGTACAAAATATTACGATGATTAAAATCAGCTCCCTGGCACTCAAAGCTAAAAATGGGCACACATTTGACTGCCCTGCGCGTTAGTACTTAAATTGCCCGAGCGAAGCGCTGATTACCTATAGGGCCGACTTTCTTGAAAATACATGGCAAAATTGTCAACATTCGAAGTTTTTTTATATTTTCTGGTAGTTTATTAGTCCTTTTTTCGTTTTTTTGTGCTAAAAATGATCAGTGATATATAATTAATTGAAAAAACATTAAACATGGTGAAGTGTTTAGCAGTTAACTGTGATTCTGGTTACAAAAAGAAACGGAGTTCGGAGGAGCAAACTCAACGGTTTTTTATGTGCCAAAAGACAAAGTGTCAATCAAAAAATGGCAAAAAGCAATTTTGAGAGATACATTAAAGTCAAAGAAGGTCAAGCGGTTTGTGAGAGACATTTTGCAGTACGTTATTGTATGAATTTAATTATCGTATTTATTTTCCTTTATGTATATATTGCTTTTTTCTATTATGTACTTTGAAATACAAATTCCGCCAGAGTTTAAACATGAATTCGTGGAATAAAATAGTTTTAAAAAAATAATTTAAAGAACTAAATAATAATATCTTTAGCTTCAAAAAATATATTTTCTATTTACAATTTGTAAAATTTCAAAAAATAATGCAAATAATTTGTATATGAGTATCAATAATTCATCATATTCTCTTGGCATACTATTTTATATTGGCAATTATTTAAATTTGAGAACGCGCTATACTTATTTGTGGTAAAAATATTTTTTTCATTATTAACAAAATTTTAATATTGAATAAATAAATTTTAAATAAACTATTTTTTGTAGACTCCGTATAAAAGGCCGCGACTTCGAGAAGGAGCCGTACCAACACTCCATTTGGGACGAGACGAAAAGCCTGAAAAACATTTTGAAAATTTAACTAATTTAATTGTTGAAAATTTAACTAATTTGAACAATTTAACTAATTTAACTAATCTAAAGAAAATATAAACGTTTTTTTTGTACATAAAATTACATATTATTACTATTGTATGTATACCATTAAGCCATTTCCCTTTCGGGGTAGGCGTGACACCCGATTCGGATAGTGTTTCTAGGTTGATAACTTGTAGTAAATAACTACAAGTGTGGGCTCACCACACCCACGATGTGCCAACAGCACTCAGTTTTCTCGAATGGTCACCCATCCAAGTGCTAACCGCGCCCAACGCTGCTTAACTTCAGTGATCTGACGAGAACTGGTTTTTTCAGCGTGGTATGGCATGGTATGGTATGGCTGTTGTGTTTTACAGAAAGTTATAATTTTTTGAAATGCTTGTTGCATTCATTTTATTTATTGAAATTTTATATTACATATAAGATTCATAAGAATTATACTTTTTAAATTTAAAAATTGCCTTTTTATTAATCTCATATACATACCTCTTGATTATTGCCATTTTTATAATTGCAAAATAATTTGGTAAGTTACTTTATACTGTTTTAATATTAAATTAGGTACATGAATTTTTACGACGCAAAAAACCTTTTAATTTTAATTTAAAATCGTGACACTAAAGTTCATAAATTAATTAATTATTTAATTAATTATTAATGATATAAATAATAAAATATTAAAATTTATAATTAGTATTAGAATATTAAGTATATTCTTTAATAAATTTACAATTTATTACTTAAATCAGACATAATACTTTAACAATTTTATTGTTATTACTTTGTTTAAATTTATTATATTAAATGTATTATCTTGGAAAAATTTTTCGTATTGCTTTCACACATTTAATCACTTAGAAACTTAATATATTTCACTTTTTTCGTTATATATTTTATACTAGTATATGCCAAAAACATTTAACTTCTTTTTTCCATTAAAAAAACACGAAAAAGCGGTTCAGATTTTAAAAAAACATAAATATTTGCATTTTTGCCATGTATTTTAAAGAAAGTCGGCCCTATAGGTAATCAGCGCCACGATTTCGCCTGGTGGCCGTGATCCACCTTTCAGCCAACTTTTATAATACAGGCCACCATGAAAGTGCCAGGGGGCTGATTAAAATATATATAATGACTTTTTAGATGTAATTTGCAGGTTATGTAACAAGCTTGTAAACATAAAGGCTTATTCATATGCAAGAAACTTTTCGACATGTCACTTTTTAAAAGTACAAATATATATTATTAGAAGTGCTGTAGGGTCGTTGCAAAAACAAAATTTCCTTTGTTTTATAATTTTAACATAAAATATAAAAATAGATAACCAATTTGACTGTAGAGAAACGAATTTCTTTAAAGTCTTAATGCGCATGCGTCGCACCAGCAGCCTCACTGCATGTTGATCGCGCGCTTATTTGAAATGATAAAATATGCAAATCAATTTTTTACAACATAATTATTATAATATTATTATTATAATTATTGTTTACTAATTTTAAAGTACAAAAAATATTATGAATTATTCATAATTGACATTTGTGAAGAAAAGTCTTCCTTCTTTTGAATTTAAAATCAATAATTCATTTGTAAAGAGTAAAATCAAAGAATTAATTTACCTTTTACTCTAAAAGTCTATTTTGTGATCTGAAAATTAATTTCTTTGATTCTAAACTAATGATTTGTCATAAAAAATTAATTTACACATTTGATAATTTCAAAAAAAAACATATACAGCGAAAAACACGATAATTGTCAGAAATGGACTTGTAGATTGAACTATTTAAAAACTGTTACAGATTGAACTATTTTTAAATTTAAACATTAAAAATGGTGATATTTACAGGTGCAATAGTTCAAAATTGTATTAAATACATGCAGGAATCATCACAACAACTGGTTTTCCTTCCCCAAGCACATACATTTTCAGGGTGGCGATTCGGCAGACAATTTCAAATTCCCGGTTATTTTCCGGTTTCTCCCGGTCAAGTTTTTCAATTTTCCCGGTCAACTAAAAGTAACATATTCATATTTGCCATAAAACGCAAACATTTATTTTAATTCATGACGTTCACTCTGAACATCCTTTAACACAACAGAACAAAACATTGCAAAATAAATGAGATAGTTAAACTTTTCAACCAAAGTGATGAATTTTCAAATAAAATTATGAATCTTTAACTGAATAGTTACATTTTAAACAAAATGAAAAATGAATTTTCAGCTAAAATTATGAATATTTAAGTGGAACACTTGAATTTTCGACCAAAAAGATTAATTTTCAAATAAAAATAATTATTTTGTACAAAAAATACAATTTTTCAAACAAAATACATGAATTTTTAACAAAATAGTCGAATTTTTGATTAAAGGAGACAAATTTTCAACCAAATAGTTGAATTTTGAACTAAAACAAGAATCATTTTTAACCAAAAATGGAATAGTAACGTTTTTAGTGAGAAAAAAAAATTAATTTCAAACCAAACATAACAGTTTTCAATTAAAACAATGAATATTCAACTGAAATAGTTGAAATTTCAGACAAAAAAATTAATTTTTACTAAAAAAGATAAATTGTCAACCAAAACTTAAATAATTATATTTCAAGTTAAAGAAATTAATTTTTAACCAAACAAACGAAGTGATGAATTTTCAAATAAAATTCTAAATATTTAACTGAAATAGTTGAATTTTAGACCAGACAGATGAATTTTTTTACTGCAATGATGAATCTTTAACTAGAATAATTGAATTTTGGATCAAGAAGATGAATTTCTACCAAAAGACGAATTTCCAACTAAAAAACATAATTTTTCTACCAAAAATTGAATAAATAAATTCATAGGCAAAAAAAAGAAAGTTAAAAAAAAAGAGATGAATTTTCAACTAAAATTATGGAATATTCAACTGGAATAATAGTTACATTTTCATTAAAAAAAAATAATTACCTAAAACATTTTAAGTAATTTATTTAATAAATTACATTTTTTTATACAAAATTATAGACCATGAAATGAGTAATTGGATGAAAAAACTTCACTTCATTGGCGAATTTGTTGATGACAGCTCTCTCAGCTCGCGGAAATAGTTACAAAACATTTATTTAATTTTTTTTCATGAACATATTGCTTAAAATGTGTTGCCTCGAAAAAAAAGTAAATAAACGTTTTCGAATAATTCCCGCGAGACGAAAGTGCTGCCATCAAATTGCCACTTCATAACCTCAAAATCCTAGTACCGATTGGTCCTATTGGGAACGATTGAAACTTTGCAACACTGAATCTTTCCCAATCGTGCACACACGATTAAGAAACACGATTAGAAACAATTCAAATTTCTTTCTATCATTCTGAATTGTTTTCAATTAATTATTTCTAGAAGGTTAAACAGTTTGCTTTTTCCGAAAATTGTACGCATAATAAATAATAATATCGTTTGTGTTTGCTTTACCGACATATTCTGTAAATCGCGAAATTACCAACCCGACTTTGCAGGCGGTTGGTTTGTGAATGCGCCTTTATGTTGTTCTTTTCAAGTGCGCTCTGGAAACACCAGTTCTCGTAAGATCACTGAAGTTAAGCATTGTTGGGCGCGGTTAGTACTTGGATGGGTGACCGTTCAGGAATACTGCGTTGCTGTTGGCCCGTCGTGGGTGTGGTGGGCCCACATTGGTAGTAAATATCCACCTAGAAACACTACCCGAATCGGGTAGTGAGGCAATGAACTTTCGAGTTCAAACTGCTAATCAATTTTTTTTTTTTTTTTTTCAAGTGCGCTCTAAACGAACCCTTTTGGGTCTCTGCAGGTATCTATTGGAGCTCAAGTTCGAAAGGATACCAACTTTTATTTGAGCCGCAACATTCGTGAACCCCCAGTTTTTTCTGTGCACCTACAAATTAGAGAATTTTGGGCAGTATGTATTAGGTTGTCTAAAATATTCTATAGATTTTTTTTCTCACATAATTATATTCTAGGAAGATATATATACAATAATTACAATTAATTGGTAAAGCAATCGATTAAAAGAAGGAAGCAAGGCATGTCCTTGCTGGCCGGAACGTAATAAAAGAAATTAATTAATTAATCACATAATTTTTTTAATTACATTAAATTAATTGATATTATTTGGTGTAAAGAAAGAAACTAGAACATACGCGACATAAATTAAGCCAATAACTGAAATTTAAAAAAAATTTCTTCAGTTTACTGAGTAGTGTAGTTTCTTTATGTTCGTCATACTTCCTCTTTCGTTCTCCCTTATTCCCCTGGTGAGGATTGATTTTTAGGAGCATTCTGAAACAAAAATGATGTTTGAAATATAATATCTAAAAATATAATATTTAAAAATACTTTCTTTATGTTGAATATAAGAAAACCATAACTAATTTTTTTCATGAAAAATAATTTTCTTAATTAAAGTATGAAAATGTTGAAAAATATTCCCTATACAGTATAGAAAAATTTCCCGACAAATTAAAAAAATTATTTATAAATTTATTTAGAAAACCATACCTAATTTTTTTGTATGAAAAATAATTTTCCTACTTAAAGTATGAAAATGTTAAGAAATATTCCCTATAAAGTATATAAAAATTTCCTGAAAAATTTGGGAGAACTGAAAAAGTCCTGAAAATTAAAATTCCCGACAATGTAAAATTCTTATACAATAAAATTGCCGAAATATAAAAATCCCGAATTGGAAAATTTCCAAACAATAAAATTACTGAATAGTTCACAATATTACCGAATTTGAAAATTCCTCAATAATAACATTCCGGACAGTTTATAATATTACCGAATTTTAAAATTCCCCAATAATAAAATTCCTGACAGAAAATGTCTGAATTATAAAATTGCCGAATATAAACAATTAAAAAAGCTGTTCTTTAACAAATATTACTTATTTATTAAAAATACAATAATCAAAAATTTTTGTCAAAGAACATTTTTTTCAACGTTTAAAGTTTTTAAAAATTATTGTTTGAATTTAAAATAACAATAATTGAAAAAAAAAAATTTCTGGATGAAAAATTTTGTTTCAAAAAATGCACAGTGTTTTTTAAAAATTAAAAAAACGTTCACAAAAATCGAATCTTCAATTTATTGAAAAAAAAAAATTGAAAAGAAATTTCGAGATAAATCAGTGCTGAATTGAATCCTGAAAAGTTTGTTTAGAAAATGTTATTAGGTTCGAAGAAAATTTGGGGTGATATTTTATTTTTTCGTTTGTGACGCAATTGTTTTCACGTTTATTTTGTATAACATTTTTATAAAATTATTGTTATTTGAAATTCAAAAATAAAACTATCATATTATTGTATTTTTAATAAATAAATCATATTTAAAAAAAATCATTTTTTAATGATTCTAATTCGGAACTTTTATAATTCGAGAATTTTCTAGTTCAGATATTTTATGTCGGGAATTTTTAAATTCGGTAATATTATAAACTCTTCGGGAATTTTATTATTCGGGAATTTCATTATTTGAGAATTTTATTATACGGAAATTTTATTATTTGGAAATTTTCTAATTCCGAAATTTTACAGTGTCGGGAATTTTATTTTTCGGGATTTTTCACTCGTCCCAAAAAATTTTCATTTTCATATGATCTTGTTCATTCCTCAAAATTTCTGAAATATTCCCGATTTTTTCGGGAATAGTTCCCACTGATTCCGAAATTTTACCGAAAATTATTTTATTTTCAAACATTTATAACTTTTTTCCTGAGTTGTCAAACAAAATTTCACCCCAAATGTTTTCGATATATTCTTTTACCATTTTTCAGAGGGTTATAACAATTTTTGGAAACAAATAAAATTTCACTCTCATTGTTGAAAATCAAAAATATATTTAATTTTTTTCAAATTTGGGACTTTTTATTTTTTGAAAATAGTTTAGAAAGAACGCTGAGGTCTTTTGGTGTAAGTCTCCCAATTTTCAGTGTCATTTTAATTCATCTTTGAGCAATCGAACGATAAGTAACCAGATGCCACGATAGGGCATTTTCTCAACTATTATCAAAAAAATACAAAATTTCGAAATTTGAAAAAATCAAATTTATTTTTGATTTTAAAAAATGAGAGTGAAATTTCAATTTTTTTCAAAAATTATTATGACCTTCTGAAAAATAAGAAAAAAAGTTATCGAAAACATTTCAGGTGAAATTTTTTTTGACGCATCAAGAAAAAAGTTAGAAATGTTTGAAAATAAAGCTTTGCATCAAAAGCCCAAAAATTCTATCTCCACCACTTTGTTAAATATTTGTCGAAATGTATCAATTTTTTGTGAGAAGTACCATGCAATAGGGCTATAACCCAATTCGTTCGTTTTCCGGAAAAAGAAATTCCCTATTTTTTTAACTTTCGATATTACCATCGGGTTTTAAATGGGAAAAGAAATTTTCATTTGTGACCTTGCATTGTGCCCGGAAAATGCCCAGAAAAATGCAAAATAGCAGTTTTATGTCAAATTTATGCTGAAGACGATTTTTTAAAATGTTTTTCAATTTCAATTATTTTATTCGATAAATGACAAGTTTCTAAGTATTTTATAACTAATTTTAGATTGTTTAAACAAATTATTATGTGTTTGAACGATTTTGTGTCGCCTGTAAGTCGTGAAAAGTTTTTATTTAATTATTTGAACACTTTCATTTGTTTGAATAATTGTTTCCCCTTGTAAATTTTGAAAAGTTATTACTTTCTGGTGTCGATAACTCAGTTAATCAATGCTAAGAGTGATATTTTGTGTGAAAGATAGTTTTGTTATTATTCAAACAATTGATAATCGTACAATTGCAGCTTTTTATAGTACAATTGGTCAAATATTCTAAACAAAAAAATGTTACTTTTAACATTCGTTAATATAGTGTCATTCATTCCAGAAAATACTAACTTTTCACGATTTTGTGGAAAAAAAATTATTAAAAAAAAATTGCTTAAACAATTGGAAAATATGTTAAACCAAAAAAAGTACTCTTAAAATTCATCATCTGTATAACTGTAACACATAATAATTGTTTAAACAATTGAAAATGAGTTAGAAAGTACTTGGAAATTTGTCACTTATCGAATAAAAATAATTAATGCTGAAAAAAAATACCGTCTTTAGTATGAATTTTACATAAAACTGCTATTTTTATTTGTTACATTCCTTAAGAGGTGACTAAACCTTAGTTTATAAAAAGTTAATAACAAGTACTTCTTTTTTCCATTCTTTCAAAAACCGAGCTTTTCCCATTTAAAACTCCATGTTAATTTTAAAATAAAATACATTCGCAAATAAAAAATTCTTGAATTCGAAATCGATACAAAGCGAAAGAGTAGCAAATAGGATTCGTAAAAAAGTTTAATTGATTTGGAAACAATAAATGAAGGGTGGCAGTATAGAACTAGATAACCAACATTTTTTTCGAAAATGGGTTTATTGCATACAGAATATCTCGTTTTCTGATGCAATAATTTAAAAACAAATTTTAATAAAATGTTAGTTAAGGTTTAGTTAAAATTGTAACATAGTAATATTTTTTCGACCTTCCAGCATTGATATTTCTTGAAATTATTGTTATTTAATTTAAAAATATATATTTATTTTTTCTTATTTTTTTTACAATTTTTAGCCAACAAATGTCTGTCGTACTGTGATATTCCTATCTTCAATTTTGATTTTCTCAGTACAGAATAATTCTTCTGGATCAAAAATTTGTGATTTTCATTCACCATTCCCATGTCTCGGAAGAATGTTTTTATTATTGCAAAAAGTTGAAAATTCGATTTTTAATCATTATCCAAAGCCGATTTTGATAACCCATGAAATTTAAATCTTAAAATTCTCAGTGTATTTTCTTGAATAAACTAATTTTTTTACATTAACTGTTATTTAGCCGTATTTAGATACTTAATATCTGGGAAGCTTGTTTTTATTTTTCAATTTTAATGAAATTGAATTTTTTATCATAATCTAGAGCCGAGTTTGTTCGAATTTTAGGTTATTGACACTTTGAGATTATATCAACTTCCATATCCATTTTCTCGAACCTGGATAACTTCTCTTAATCAACCTTTTTTTATCTCAATTGAGCAACACTTCCGCTTGGGCGTGGACTTTTGTTTCATCTTTAGATAGTGATTTTGATTTTACAGAATTAATTTTCTCTCCCTTGAAAAATTTCCATTTTGTTGGTTATCTAGTTTTGTACTGCCACCCTACAAATATGCAGCTTGGTTACCCGCACTCAGAAAAATCTTAAAAAAATTTCTTGCGTGCAGAATTCTTGAATTTTCTTGAGTTTTAATTCTTTTTACATTCCTGGAGGTCAAAAAAGTCGAGGAAGAACTTTTTCGGGCACTTAAGCACTTTGCAGTGACAATAATGCACTAGCAAAAAAATTTGCCAAGACCCAGAAATTCAAATTGGAAATACAGCGAATATGTCAATTCTGATTTTGGTATTTAATGAAATTTCCTTTACAACTTGTAGTTTAAACATTTTTCTGAACATGTGTGAGCTTTTTCAGCATAGAAATACACTAGAAAAAATTATAATAAATATTAAATTCCAAATTTTGCTGTAATTCCAATTTCGATTTCAGGGTCTTGTCGATTTTTTTTCTAGTGTATTTCTATTCTAAGAACCCACATATGCTCAGAAAAAAATTTGAACGATAAGGTATAAAGATAATTTCATTTAATACTAAAATGAAAATTTAACAAATTCGCTGTATTTCGAATTTCGATTCCTGGGCTTTGGCAATTTTTCTCCTAATGCATTTTTGTCACTGGAATTTTTTCAAGTATCCAAAAACATTATTTTTCTATTTACAAAAGTTTTTAAATTTTTTAAAGAAAACAGAGATGAACGAGGAGATGAATTTAATAGGAACTATCTCTGAGAGAATGATTGATTAAAATCCGAAACAGTTTCGAAGACTTTTTGACTCCCAGAAAAGTACAAAAATTGAAACTCGAGAAATTTTAAAAACTCTGCAAGCAATACATTTTTAAATATTTTTCCATCCATTTCTCATTTCAGAATTTTTTATTTTCAACCGACCCTAGCGCACAGTGAGGCAAATTTATAATTTTTTGTTTAAAAATTCCAGATCGATTATTTTGAATTAAAGCTTAATAAATTTGAGAGAGTTCCTGCCGAGGCTCATTTAAAAAGCAACAAAATTGGTTAATTTATTATTCAAGTTGGTAAATTTTAACAAACCACAAGTTTTCATATTTGAGTCTCTTAATTTGCTTTATTTATTGATATTTCCTTAGTAAAACTCTCAATGAATGGAAAATGTAATTATGGATTATAAATTCCTTTAAGAGCTTTAGTAGCTGAATTTTCGATGATTGAATGCATTATACATATTGATTTCGTAATCAAATTATGTAAAATTGTTATCATCATAAACTATTATTTGGCATTTTTGAACATCGGGAATCTTTGGATTCAAAACAATTTCTTTGATTCAAAGAAATGTAATTTTGTTCCAAAGAAAATTTTTCTTTAATAGAAAATTAATTTCTTCATTTTGAAGGTATGTTTGGCTAGATAAAAAAATTACGTTAAAGAAATGGTTTCTTTATTTCAAGACAAATATTTTCATGAGTTTGTGTGTAAATATTTTCATTTTTGGGGACGCACCGTACCTTTGATAAAGACTTTCTCGGAGGTGGTTGCTTCTTTCAAGATATTCCTTTCACGGTTTAATAGAGCTAAGTAAATAGCTCAAAAGAGCTTTCTTGTTTTATTTTCAAGCAAAAAAGTTATGCAACTCTTTCTTAATAAAAATGTTCGTTTTCCGAGACGCACCGTTCTTTTCACAAGGGTTTGTTTAAAGTGCTTATTTCACAATTCAATATAAGTAGTAGTTTGAAAGCAATTTATTGTAAAAAAAAAATGCGTTTAAGTTATACAGTTTTTTGTGTCTTCTGAAAATTACGTTCTTATTCCCCGGGATCTCTCAAATGTAAAATTTTTGGCAACAAAAATTCCAAAAAGTATTTTCTTTAAGTGAAGCTTACTAAATTTGGAAAAGGTCATGTAGAGGTTGATTAAAAAGCAAAACATTTCTTTAATTTATTATGAAGTCATATTTATGCCGTCTACTTTGCTCCATTTATCGATATTTCCTTCATAAAACGATCCATTAATTTACTTAAAAGTTATGAATAAATCAGTAGATGAAACAGGGATCTGCTGAAGTTTCAGTAATTGAATGCATTATTTATACTGATTTCGTCATTTAATTATGTAAAATTGTCTTTGTTATGAAATTTTATTTTGTCTTTTTAGCATAGAAATTTTATATTTCCTGCGAAATGTTTTATTTTTATCTCAAGAATTAGAATAAGTGGATGCAATGTATTGCCATACTAAAAAGCATAGTTATCATTTTTTTAAACAATTCTTATAAACAAGTTCACTTATTACGAACTTTCGAACATAGAACGTAATTTTTTTTTAAACAATTGTTTATAACAACTACAATTTCTTTCGTTTAGTGTTTGATTGTGGTTGAATTTTAAACTACGAAATCAGTATAAATAATAATGCAATCAAACACCGAAAATGCATTAGATGCCCGTTTTGTCTATTAATTTGTTTATAACAATTAAAGAAATGAGTGAATTTAATGTAAAATGAACATTTTCATTTTTAGGAGTAAATTAAATAATTTTATGTATTTTTGAGAAAATATCAATAAATGAAGCATAGTGTATAAATATATAAAAAATTATGGTTTTTTGACCATTTTCAACTCAAATAAGAAATTAAAAAATCTTTTCTTTAAAACGGCCTCGATACTAAATGCTTATTACGATTATTATGATTAAAAAAAAATTTATTCCAAGAAATAAAGTCGTGAATTTCTTTATAGATACTATTTTTCTTTAAATGAACATTCAAATAAAAAATATCTAGAATGAAGGGACCAAACCTTTGTTTAGACTAGAGGACTTGATTTTTTGTCGTTTTTCAGTTCTAACAAGTACAAAATTTTTTTCTAATAATCGCGGACTGAACTACAGTGTTGGGTAATTTTTATTCATTATATCTTTCAAACTATTTTCCATATATATACCATTAAACCATTTCCCTTTCAGGGTAGGCGTGACACTACCCGATTCGGGTAGTGTTTCTAGGTTTTTCTTGTAGTTATAAATAACTACAAGTGTGGGCTCACCACACCCACGATGTGCCAACAGCACTCATGTCAGTATTCTTGAATGGTCACCCATCCAAGTACTAACCGCGTCCAACGCTGCTTAACTTCAGTGATCTGACGAGAACTGGGTTTTTCAGCGTGGTATGGCCGTTGGCCATAATAATATATAATGCGATATCTAATAATACTTGAATGTAACTCTTCTGATAGGCATATGGTAATTTTGCATTCTTGTTAAAGATAATTTGCACTGCGTAAATATCAAGTTGATAATAACGACACTCTGTCATTAATGTAAATGGATGAAGAAGAAGGGGCACGAGGACATTCTGTGACCAATGATGCTGCATATAGTCACTGTAACGCAATAACTTAATGTAAGGACATCTAATGACATGATTATTGTTATTATTATTCTTACGAGTAGGAGCTCTGCCATTAAATAGAATTGTAAGTCTCAACAAATTCATCTTAACTTTTTACGGTCCAGAGCCTTTAGAAAAAAATTGCTCTAGATTGTCTAGATCTACATTCTCCGTGAAGTGATTAAATGCCCACCCACCACCTCCCGTTACCTGCCTTCATTTTCAAGGATTGCTTCATGTAATAATGGGACTCGTCATTTTTAATTCATTTTTATATGAATAAAAATGATATTGGAGGATAATCTTCAAATTCATTCATTCACTTTGTCCACATTGAAGGCCATACAGATCATACAGGTCAGGTATAGGTATATGGAAATTCTTTAGTTTGAATTTAAATATCAATTTCTCATCATGTTAGATCGAAATATCAATAATTTTTATCTGACTTTAGGATCATTTAAAATTGAATGCAGTGTTTAGGATAGGTCAGATATTTCTAAAAATTTCGTAAAACACGTTTATTACAAGGTTCAGGAAAATCCTTGAAATAATGAAAGAGTTCGCGAATTCCGTCATTACTCTAGAATAATATTTTTTCACTATTTCGAAATTCATGGAATAATTCGCGAACCTCGTGAAGTCAGGTGTATATTTGTAATGAAATCTCCTGAAATATCTGAAGTCACTTGGAGTCACTTGAATTCACTTGGAGTTACTGGAATTCATTTGAAGTCACTTGAATTTTATTGAAATATCTGACGTCATCTGAGTTCATATGAAGTCACGTGAAGTTACTTGAAATCAACTGAATTCATTTGAAGTCACTTGAAATCTCTTGAAATATCTGAAATCGTTTGAATTCGCATGAAGTTCATGAATTCACCTGAGGTCACGAGAAATAAAGTGAAGTCGCTTTAAATCACCTGAATTCCTTTGAAGTCCTTAAATTCTTCTCAAGTCACTTAAAGTCTCCTGAAATATCTTAAGTCATGTGAAGTCACATAAATTCACCTGAAATCACGTGAATGCACGTGAGGTCACTTGAAATCACCTAAATTGATTTGAAGTCACTTGGATTCTCCTGAAGTAACTTGAAATATCTGAATTCACTTGAAGTCACGTGAATTCACATGAAGTCACTCGAATTCTTCTGAAGTCACTTGAAATCTCCTGAAATATCTGAAGTCATTTGAAATCACCTGAATTCATTTGAAGTCACTTGAAATCTCCTGAAATATCTGAAGTCACTTGAATTCTTCTGAAGTCACTTAAAATCTCCTGAAATATCTGAAGTCATTTGAAATCACCTGAATTCATTTGAAGTCACTTGAAATCTCCTGAAATATCTGAAATATCTGAAGTCATTTGAATTCATATGAGGTCACGTGAATTCATACGAAGTCACTTGAAGTCACGTGAATTCACGTGAAGTCAGTGCAATCTTCTGAATTCATTGAATCCCAATTGGACGAGTTGTCAACCCCTGATTGTTAAAATTGAAGAATTTTCAATTGCTAATCTTCAGCATTGAACTATTCCCCAAAAAAACGCTCAAAATTATATACCTTTAAAATATAAATCTTGAAAATTGAATAATTTTTAATAATCCATTTTCGATATTCCAGAATCTTCAATTGTAACTATTCAAAATTGTAGAACATTTTAATCGTAAATCTTTGAAATTAAAGCGTTTTCGCATGAGAAAATTTTTTAATTTGGAAGATTTAGAATTGAAGACTTGAGTTTTGATTAAAAACATTATCAAAATCATCCAAATTTAAGAATTTTTATTTATACATCTTTAAAATTGAAGATATTTTAATTTTGACAATTAAAATTTATGCAAGTTTTATGTTTTACAATTAAAAAAGCTGTAATCTTGATGATTCACAATCGACATTTTTTCAATTAGGAAGATTTAGAATTCAACTTGACTTTTGATCTGTAAAATCATCCGAGTTTAAGAATTGTTCATTATAGGTACGTCTTCAAAATTGAATAGTTTTCAAGTGTAAATCTTCAAAATTGTAGAACTTAGCATTTTTAATCTTTGAAATTGAAGAGTTTTTAATTTTGACAATCTTCAGATAAAAATGATGCAAGTTTTAAGTTTTGCAATTAAAAAATCTGTAATGTTGATGATTTACATTTGAAATTTCTTCAATTTCGAAGGTTCAGAATTGAAAACTTAACTTTTGATCTTCAAAATCGTCCAAATTCAAGAATTTTTATTCATACACCTTTAAAATTGAAGAGGTTTCAATTGTAAATCTTCAAAATTGTAGTATTAAAAAAAATTTTAACTACATTATGAACATTGGAAATTGAAGAAATTTTTGAATTTTTGAAGAATCGAAGGAACACTAGTTTTTACGATGAAAATAAATATTTCGTTGTAGTTCTTCTAATTTAGGAAAAAGGTGTTGATTTTTCATAATGCACTTTTAGAACCGCCTTATAGAGCTTGGAAAACTACAATCATTTTGTATTCAATATTTTTCTTCACAATCAATAGTGTCCGAAAAAAATCAATTATCATTTTATAAAATTTTCGACTTTCGGTTTTTTTTTGTATTTTGTCTTTGGGCAAATTTCCTTTAATCTTTAAAAATTAATTTTATTAATACATGCGCATTCTATCTATTTATATAAAATAACATAAAATTGTTTCTTATTGTATGGAATTGTTTTCTAAACATTCTTTACGAAAAAATGCAAAAAAAACCCGAAAGTCAAAAATTGTATATAATAAAGATTGATTTATTTCGAAACCTGTTGTTGGTAGAGAAAAATGTTGAAAACAAAATAGTTGTAGTTTTTCAAGATCTTTAAGTCTGTTGTGAAAGTACATTATGAAAAATCAACACCTTGGCTGCACTAAAATTATTTCTATGAAATTTGTATTCAGTATAATATACCTTATGACTTTATACAAAGCTAGATCGCTGAACTTGAAAATTATAAATTGGCAGCTTTTTTAAGTTGGGTGAAATTTAGGGAATTTAAGGACAATTTTGAAGATGGCCTTATTTTTCTTGTTTTTGACATACATATATGATAAATATTTTTTCTAAAACTAGTATGCAGGTTTGAAAATAAAAGTAAAATTGACGAAAAAAATCAAATTCCAAAAAAAAAATCACGTAGAGTTCTGATACGAGAAATCTAATACTTCGTTTTTGGTAGGTTTTGGATACCCACTATTAAGAAAAAATCGTCAGCTAAATCATCATTTTCATCTTTTTTCATTTCCATCATCATTCATCTGTTTTGGTAGAAAATGCATCGTTTTTTGTAGAAAAGTAATATTTCTTGGTTGAAAATGAACTTTTTTGTTGATAATTTAATTTTTCGGCTTAAAAATGTAACAGTCTTCTAAAAAATGCTTATTTTTGCCTTCAAAATTTCAATTATTTGGGTTTTTAGTTTAAGTTTAATTTTTTTTGTTAGAAAATTCCACGATTTGGTTTAAAATTCATATTTGCAGTTTTAAAATTGAGCTATTTGTTTAAAAACTTAATCATTTAGATGAAAATTCAATTATTTTGTTGAAAATGTATCGTTTTATGTAGAAAATTCATTTTTTTTTGTAGAAAACTCATCTTTCTTGGTTGTTGAAAATTTGTCTTTTTGGATTGAAAATTCAAGTATTTTGTTAAAGATCAGTCTATTTGGACAGAGATTTCGTCCTTTTGGTAGAAAATGCATAGTTTTTGGTAGAAAAGTCATATTTCTTGGTTGAAATTTTCACTTTTTTCGTTGCAAATTCAATTTTTTTGTTGAACATTCGTCTTTTTGGATAGAAAATTTATTGTTTTAGGTAGAAAAATAATCTTTTTGGGTTGAAAATTCATCTTTCTTGGTTGAAAATTTTACCATTTGGTTTAAAATTCATCTTCGTAGGTTGAAAATTGAACTGTTTGTTTAAAAATTCAGCTATTTCGTTGAAAATTTAATTATTTTATTGAAAATTTATCGTTTTTTGTAGAAAAGTCATCTTTCTTGGTTCAAAACTGTTTTGTTGAAAACTGGTCTTTTTGGGCAGAAAATTCATAGTTTTTGGTAGAAAAGCCATCTTTCTCGGTTGAAAATTTAACATTTCGGGCTGCCAGTTCTTGGCTACTAAAAAATTCGTCTTTTTGTTCAAAAGTTCAATTATTTGGTTGTAAAGTTATTTTCCTTTGGTTAAAAATGAATTTTCATTGTAAAAATTCCTACTATTTACTTGAATATTCATTTTTTTAAATTGAAAATTCATCTTGTCAGGTTTAAAAGTCAAGTGTCTTTTTAAAAGTTAAACTTTTTAGCCTGAAAATGTAACTCTTTTGTTGAAAATTCGTCTGTTTGGGATAAAAAATTAATCTCTTTTGGTAGAAAATCCTTTTTGGTTAAAAATTCATTTAAATTTATTTCCCTTTTGTTAAAAATGAATTTTTTGTGTGAAAATTCCTACTATTTAGTTGAATATATTTTTTTTCAATTGAAAATTCATCTTGTCAGGTTTAAAAGCCAAGTGTCTTCTTAAACGTTAAACTTTTTAGTCTGAAAATTTAACTCTTCTGTTGAAAATTCGCCTGTTTGGGTTAACAAATTAATCTCTTTTGGTAGAAAATCCTTTTTGGTTAAAAATTCATTAAAAATTTTCCTTTTGTTAAAAATGAATTTTTATTGTGAAAATTCCTGCTATTTAGCTGAATATATTTTTGTTTTAAATCGAAAATTCATCTTGTCAGGTTTAAAAGCCAAGTGTCTTCTTAAACGTTAAACTTTTTAGCCTGAAAATTTAACTCTTCTGTTGAAAATTCGTCTGTTTGG
>CAKNYM010051998.1:586799-626973 GCA_932195095.1 Andricus curvator
TTAAAAAATTAATCTCTTTTGGTAGAAAATCCTTTTTGGTTAAAAATTCATTAAAAATTTTCCTTTTGTTAAAAATGAATTTTTATTGTGAAAATTCCTACTATTTAGTTGAATATATTTTTGTTTTAAATTCAACATTCATCTTGACAGGTTTAAAAGCCAAGGGTCTTCTTAAACTTTTTAGCCTGAAAATTGAAGTCTTTTGTCTAAAATTCGTCTTTTTGGGTAGAAAATTATTAAATAAATAAATTGCTGACATGGTCACGCAGAATTTTTGCTAAAATTAAAAAAAATCTTCGGAATGACCCATATATCTACTTGAATAGATAAATTATTAAACCATGACTTTGATTCAAACAAGAAACTCGGCAGAGTATTTTCAGTTCCCCTTTGGCATCGTTTAAATACTTAATTGTCTTGAAATATCCACCCCATGCAAGTGCATCACTTGAAATAGGTGTACTTTTTTAGGTCTTTGGGGATCATAGGTATAAATCCGCCCCTGATCTCGGGCTTAAGAACGACTTATCTGGGGTGGTGCTGTGTAACCTGTTTTCTCATTTTTGTTGTCCATGTCAGGTTTCAGCAGGTGAGGCGAAGGCTCTCGTGCACCTCGAGCGCATTTCCTCCGTCGACGCAGAAACAAATTAACCTTCGACTCACTACCGCAGGAATTAATCATTGCTTTTACTTACCTTACCTAGATTCTATTCAACGCGAAAGGCTACGAAATATTATTAACACCGACACATGAAGTGCCAAACAGCACTTCTTTTTCAACAAAAATCGCTCAACAGTTCGATTTTCAAGAGAATTTGATGTATTTTTTTTAATGAACTCGAAGCGAGGGGAATTCACTCGTCAAAACACCGTACGGAGTAATTCTTAATACACAATTATTACGCCGATATTATGGCGTTATTCAGCCGTGATTTGGGAAAACACCGTTAACTGCAAAATGAACGAAGCCGAGAAAATCGACGAAAACTGTTCGAATCTTTATTCGCGTGTATCGCGGATTCTTATTCATTTTCTGAATTTTTTTTTGTTCTTGACTAATTTGCATACGATCTTTTCATTTTTGCAAGAAAAATTGTTAAAAAATGTTGATTAATTATCTAAAATGCAGTTAACGGTGTTGATTGGGATGCTGAAATTCGAGAAAACGCCATAACGGGCAGTTACGGCTCTCTTCGAATTACGGACCTCAGAAATAGGCCTGCCGTAATTTGAGAGAACGCCGTTCACGGCAAAAGAATATAATAACTAATAATAAGTGCATTTACGCCGTTTCTTGAATCACAAACCTTTTTCTCGGGGTTCGATGATTCCGGAGAACGCCGTAAGCACTTACGGACCTCTCCGAAATCACGAAGGCTCGAAATATCCGTCCAACAATTTTGGTAAAGTCCGTAACTGTCCGTTACGGCGTTTTTCTCGAATTTTGACGTCACGTATTTAGTCGTCTCTGATTTACGCCTGCAGTTAACGGTCAGTTACGGCTCTCTCTCAAATCACAACTCGCCAATCTTTGCAGTTAACGGTGTTTTCCAAAAATTATACAATAATTATTTTTAAAGCTATTAACAATTTAAAAAAATTATTTTAATAATCAGGTGTATCTTTTTTCACGATTCCAACGATATAAAAAACTCATTTTTAGATTTTTTGCAATTAACGGTGTTTTTCCAAATCACGGCAGTATTGAACTCTCTAAATCCGAATTAGTCGAAATTTTACTGATGCAATTAGTAGTATCGTGTCTGACTGTTAAATTAGTTATTTTGCCACTTTCTACTAAATGAAATGTTAAGATGTATGTTACAAAATGAATTAGTAAGGGTATTTTCAATTATGTGGTCCTAAAAAAAGGAGTGACTGGCGGTACTTTCGTAGAAACTTTTACTTAGAATGGAAACTTTGAGAATAAGCTAGAGACGTGGTCTCTAACTTAGGAAATTAAATTCTTGAAAATTACCTAAAACTTACCCAAAATATCTTGAAATTTACCAAACATTTCTATAAGTTAACCAGAAAAATTCAGAAAGTTATTGCAAAGTTCTTCGCAATTTGTGATAATTATTGTGAATTCATTGATACTCATATAAAGCCACAAATATTTTTAAAAAATTTGAGTATATGTGATGCTGGGGTATGAAGCTTTTTCGTTGACCAAGTCGATGATCATCCACCAGAAACTGAACCATTCGGTTTTAAAATAAGATATTTGGAATCTACAAGTTTTTATGATTCCGCGTGTACGTTATTTGTCTGAAAAAGTTTTAAATTTGACAGGCAATAAATTGAGACAGTGAGAAGGATAACCAGGTAAAGCCCAAAATGAATTTTTGCAGGAGAAACAATCTATGAAAAACGTAAAAAACTTTGAAAACGATCTTTTAGTATAAAAAATCACTTGAAACATAAAATATAAATAAGGTAGAAAAAACAAAATGGGCTTTACCCAGTTGTCATAATGAATTTCTCAACAACAACCTCAACCTTAACCACGTTTTCTGGCGAAATAAAATTTGTTTCTTTACATATTTCTAACATTTATTGATAGGCCAAAACCTAAAGTACTTGTAACTGCAAAAAAACAGTTTTCGACGAAAGTGGGCTTTATTCAGTTCTCGTCCTCAGCGCTTCAATTATGTTCGTTAAATTTAACAAATTTTAAACTTTTGGAAACAAATTACAGGAGCAAAATTAATCATTTTTTTTTAATTTCGCAATTTTTACCTGCTTACTGACAAAAGTCCTCTACTAAAAATTTTTCAACATTTGCTGATTGCAAGTGTCTGCATGGTATATTCTAAGGAACTGTTAATAGTGCCCAATGGGCGATTCGCATTCCTGACATCTTTTCGAATGTAGACCGGGAATTACGGCAATCGGTATTTCCGAAGATTTTTTGACAATATGTTGCTTAATTATTCAGTTTTTCTTAATGTAATGCTAAAAAAGGGTCGTTATAGTTATAATTTCCGAACACGGGACACGAAATCGGTAATCGGTATTTCCAGAGATGTTTTGACAATATTTTGCGTAATAATTCAGTCAAGTTTTACAATAAATCTCCCTTTCTTAGTGCAAATATTTATATAAACACACATATTATTTATTACATATTTTATTTTTCATTATTTAATACTGCCCGAAATCGATGTTTAATACTTTTGGTAAGCACTGCCCCATAATATACCCTGAATGTCTGGGACTCTGAAACTCGTAAACTCACTTCTTGTCCTCAGTATATTGTAAAGTTCTAGAAAAATGTCTCTTGAAAGTTTTTCCTATTGTATTGTTTAGAAAAAAATCAATCTGAAAGAATTTTATAAATATTTTCGCAAAAATCTCGAAAATAACGCGTGATAGAAAAAAGTGTCAAGAGACATTTTTTAGAACTTGTTTAAAGAAACAATTTCATTCCTTTGACTTTTTTCAAGTCTTGTGTTGTTTTGGAAAATAACGTGAATTTGAGGTTTTCAGGCAAAAAACAGGCAGAATCGATAAGGTCATCAAGAGAAAAAAAAACGGTGGAATTTTGAATAAATGAACATTGAATATTTTCAGAAAAACCGTTGCCATTTTGTCACTTTTAAACTTTTTAAAATTTTCCAACGAATTTCAAAAGAGGGCGAGGAATTATATTTTTTCATAATCTGCGTTTTCAATTTTTTAAATTTAAATACTCACAACTTTATCAAAAAAAAAATTCGACAAATCGGTAAGATATGTGTCATCTTATTCCCATTGAAAAACAACAAATTTGAGTGAGAAATAATTCTATGTCTTCATGGTAGACTGCCTCCGTAATTTAAAATGAATTCGGTCAACAGAATCAATTTACAACTTGGGAAAATCCCACAAACGTGATTCACTGTAGTCAGGAAATTCTGAATCATAATATAATCCATAATCTATTTCCATAAATATATTTTCATAACGTATTGCTGATAAGAAGTGGGTTCTTCGCTGTCTTAAAATTAAATTCTTAATACGGTGTAAATGACCCTTTTAATGCTATCTAGAACAATTTTTCGTACGACAAGAAAGTGCACGGAAAAAATTTATCCGTAAAAAAGTCACGAATTAGTAGCTAGGTCTCGGATATGAGAAAAATTTATCGGATATTGATGTATTTTCGTAAATAATCTGCGAACTTTGAGGAAGAATTGACGAACTCGATGTGAAAACTCTAAAACGGTTCATCACTTTTTTTATGTGAATAATTACAAAAATATTACGAGTGATTGGGAAAAGATTCTCAGATCACTCACGAGCTTGCTCGACAAATCTGGGAACTGGAAAGTAGGTTCGCCTGTACGTGGCCCGCACACACGCTCGCCCAAGCACGCGGTGCGTGTGTGCGCTCGCATGTGTGCTTCGAGCTCGTCGGACGAGTGGCTAGAAGTTTTATAATACACCAGACTCTCTTTAGAGGAACGCGCGATTGTTCCTCTGAAGAGTGTCCGGTGTACCTATTTTGTTTGGCCTTGATGGCTGCGCGTGTTTACGCACTCCTGGTTTATGTTTAGAAACTGGTGAGTCAGCAGTCTTTGAGGGTTCAAATCTTCTGAGATGCGAAGTTATAAATTAATATAAATTAAATCGCACAAATAAAATTTTTCCTCTTTATTATGCAAAAAAGTACCTGGCGGCCGCGACGCCAGGGCCCGCCATGCCTCGACTACACCACTTAGTATTCGTCTTGTAGTACTGACTTACTAATTTAATGAGTAGCAATGGATTGCTTGGGAAACATAATTTAATAATTTTTTTAATACTTTCTGCTGGCTTTTGTGTTTTAGTTAAGAAAGTTTAATGTTTTCTCAATTTATATTCTAAGTTTATATTATATTAATAATAATTAATGTATCCTGATGATTAAACAAAATTCAAAGAAGTTAGCTGTAAGTGAAAGGATTTTAGTAAAAGCATGTAAGTAATACAAAAAAAAATATTTCAGGAAAGCAAAACAGCGTTCATAAAAATTGTAATATACAAATTAATAAAATTTTATAAAATCGTTAATAAAAAATATAATTGTATTTTTCTCATTACAATTTTAATAATTTGTAAAATGTGAGAACAAATTGTTTTCTCATAAAATAATTGTGTAACTCTAATAGGACAAAAACTAATAGATAATTAAAAAAAAAATTAATTTTTAAATTGTTGAATTGAATGGCGCTTTTATTTTTTACGTACCTGGCCTTTTTAAACAATTTAAAAATTAAAATTTTTCTTACATAAATGTGCGATAGAATGTTAGAGAATTTTGGAGCCTTTAAAATGTGTTATGAAAAAAGTGGCACTAATATCTTTTTGTGAACAAAATTTTTAATGTATGAGCTCAAATTTATTTTGAATATACCGCTGAAAGTAAATTGCGTCTCTCGTATAGCGCATGCGTATGCACGCTGCTACTGTCATGAAGCCGTGACTCTCACTCCTCTCGCGATTTTTCGTTTGCGAATAACTGGATTCTGACTTTAATTTATTGCAAGTTAAATGATATTGGTCACTGATATTATTATTTCTGGTGTCTGTTTAGTTTCTTTAAAATGTGTAAGTTTTAGTTTAATATTGAAGAATAAAAGAATAGGGAACTGGGGAAGTTTCCTTGAAAAAAGTTGGGTTAACTAAAATGTATTTTCAGAAAAATTAAACATCTTCGAGGCTTATAGTGTGCAGAAATTAGCAAACATACTGCAGAATCAGCACACTTGTTTTGATTTCAAGGAATATTTATGAGCCTTTGCTTGTGCACAAATTTAAAATAATATAAAAATGTTGAGAACCTACAACTTCAGGTACCTGTTTAGTATGGTCATATGTAATTTGATGTATCGTTCGTAAAATTTGCACATTTCTTGTATTTTTCCATGTATTTAATAATTTATTATTTGATTTCAATAAAATTCCCTTTATTGTAAAATCAGTTTTCAAAGTTATTCAAAACTACCGTTTAAAATATTTAATAGCAATACATTTACCAATTAGTTTAGTAGATATAGTTACTAATTCATTTAGTTGGTTATTCTTACACATTGAATTAGTAGATTTTTACCATTCAGCAGTAAACGAATCGACGCTATTTGAATTAGTAGACAACTACTACCAATTAATAGTTTTATACTAATTCATATTTAGAGAGAAGAGTTTCGAAGCAACAGAAATCACTAAAACACTTTTATGGGACAATATCAGGGGTAAGAACCGTAGAAATTTCAGTAATTATAATTGAACACAACATTTTTATTTTAACATCAGTTTGAGTAAAATTTAAACCACATCTAATCTCAAATAACTAGTTATAAATTAAACTTTCAAATTGTTTTATGGAATTTGTTCATTCTTTCATAAGTTTATAACTTTGATGTAACATTTAAATCGACTACTACCTGTCCAAAAAATATAGAGAGTTCAATTTTTGTACAGATTATAGTGAAAAACTCAGTAGAAAAAAATTCTAAAAATATGGGACAACGAACATGTTGCAGATGAAGGTTTTGCCTACACTGATACAGGGTTTTGAAATTTTCTGTCAAGTAGCAATTATTTCCTGATGAGTGACAGGTTAAAAAGTACCATTATCTTAAAATCATCTCAGAATAATCAACTTTGAATGGCTGTTAGTCCCTGAAAATAAATGACAAAAAATCTGAAAAAAATGTATAAATTTCTTTGATCCTTTCTGTGCACAATGGTAAATCCTATTCATGGAAAAGAGGTAAAAATAGGTACTTGTTTATTACAATTGTTCAAATATGGAAATGGAAAAGAGGTGAAAATAGGTATTTGTTTGTTACAATTGTTCAAATAATTAAAATTTAATTTCAATTTGAAGAATATGACAGCAAAAAGTCATTAGTAAGACATTTTTAGTTAATTCTCCAAAATAAAAAATGAGACTATTCATGGAGAAAAGAACGAAATGTGAATTTCTTTAAAGAAATGGTTTAAACTATTAACAGTTATTTTCAATTCGAAAAATATTACAGCAAAAATCACTGGCAAGACCTTTTGAGTCGAATTTGTATTAACAATTGAGGCCACTTTATGAAAGAATGTGAAAAATGGGCATTTATTTATAATAATTGATTAAATAAATAATGTTATCAAATCACAAAATATAACAACAGGGAGTCATTGGAAAAATACTTTGAGTTTATTCTACGAAAACAAATGAACTTATTATTTCATACATTGTCAAACTATGTATTTGTTTACAAAGATTGTTTAAAAAATGAAAAAGAACAGCTATTTTTAATAAGTCGTTATTGTACATCAATTTCACTCACATTTTGTATACAAATACCATGAATTTCAATAACTAATCATTGAAAATCGCGAAAAAATGACACTTGTTCCTTAATTTGTTTATGTCAAAATATACCATTTTTTTCTTACTCCAACACATAATCAATTATTTAAGGATATTTATTGTACTGATGTAAGCCCTGTTTTACTGAATTTGAGCATCTTCAGACCAGTGGCACACTTGAAAATTATTTTTAAGAACACAACATTTCATTTGTTAATAAATAAAAAATGTTACTTTGGCTAACCCGTGTGGAAATGCAAATGGGGGGCTGATCGGGTACCCGACCAGTTGGCCCCACTTTAAGTCGGGGGCTAGTCGGGACAACTGGTCGGGTACCCGACCAGTTCGTCACGGTGAATTAGTCGGGGGCTGGTCGGATGACCCGACTTATCCCAGTCGGGGTCTAGTCGGGTACTACCCACGTGAGAACACACCACTGGCGCAGTACCACTATTGCTATCCTCTAAAGATATAACAAAAAAGGTATTTAAAAAATAAATAATAATTGACTGCGAGTATTCTGTCTATGAATGTTAATTGCCCTGCTTAGAATGAATACATATATTACATTTTTAAACATTATATTACAAATAAAATTTCTAACGATACGGGGTTTCGAACCTACATCTACACCTAAATCTGTCGCCTAGCAGTCGGTAGTCTTAACCATTGCGCTAAACCTACGAGTTGAAACTCGATGAAAAAGCCATCTTCATAAGGTACAGCTCAAAAAAGTAATAACAATTTTTTAAATCTTTTTTCTAATTAATTTTTTTATTATTATACGACATCATAATATAGACGTAAAATAAATAATCTGTTAACAGGAATATGAATAAAATAATTTTTAAATAAATAATTTAAATCGATTACAATTTTTCTTCGTGTAATATTTTGTTTTTTCGCGTTTTAGACTATTTTAAAACTTTTGATATAAAGACATAAAATGTCATTTTTAATGAGCATTTAAAATTTGTATCCACGGAACTTAGAAATTTTATCGCGTATTGCGACAATTTTTTTAATACACAATTTTTTTTAAACTTTCCTATAATGTTTTGCTTTTTAGGCGTTTTAGACTATTTTACGACGACTAAGAATTAAATCAAATGTAATTTTTTCTGAAGATTTACAATTTATCTTAAAGATGGAACTTAGATTTTTTTTCCTTAAAAAAAAAACAGAAAAAAATTGTTTTCGCGATATTTGTATTTATAGTTTTTCGAAATTTTAGAACACAGGAACAGTCTTAAACTCTCGTTGAATTGATATTAAAAATGTTACATTAAAAGAAGAATAGCCCGATCAGAGCCCGACTAGAACCCGCCTAGGAATTTTGACATAAAAATAGCCTACACAGAGGATTAAGATTTTTTGAAATAGCTCGACTAGTCCCCGACCAGCCCCCGACTAGAAATGTACACCAAAAAGAACCCCACTAGCCCCCGACTAGTGCCCGACTTTTAATAGGGCCAAGTGGGGCTATTTCTACACGGGAAAATAAGAAAATTAGCAGTTAGACGTCATACAAAAAGAAAGTGTTTTTTTTTGTGTAGGTTATCGAGACTTCGATTTGCATTTCAAAAAATTGTCTAAAGAATTCTGTCCAGATATTATTGTGAACAATCCTAATCCTGATAGTAGATTTGAATGAAGATATATTGGAAATTATAAGCAAGATTTAATGAATTTTAAAGAATTTCACGAGACTTCAAGGGCAAAAGGATTAGGGAAATTCAAAACACTTCAAATATTCCATATGAATACAAAAAATAACAAAAGTTTCAAGCAAGAAATTTCGAACTGCTACAAGATGTTTAAAAAGAGTATGAACTAATTCTAAAGATCCAACCGAATTCATGAAATTATAAAGGTTTTTTTTCTTCAGAAATTTTAAAGGAATGTACAGAATTGCAGAAAATTTCAAAGGAGTACAAAATGCTTCAAAATATTTGAAGGAATTCCAAAAAAATTAGTAGTGATTTTAACTAACTTTATAGAAATTTCAGAAGTTAATAACTGTCAAGAATATAAACTTTTAATTCGAAATTGTTTTATTTTGTTTAAAAAAAATTATATGTTAAAAATGTTACATGATTAATATTCTGGTCTTTGAATATTAATGATTAGGGAAAATGAAAAATTGGTCAGAGAAAAATTAGAGTATTTTGAAAATGAAATTTGCGGCCACCCTGATATAATATTCTTGCCCGTAATTTATTTGCATTTTATTTTTATTACTATTTCTTATTTTTTTGCAGTTGCTTCCTCCTGGCGATTATATTTTCAGTTCCAAATTTTATTATCAGGTTGAAAATTCAAGAATTTTGGCAGAAGATTAAATTTTTGGTTTAAATATTCATCGGTTTTTATAGAAATTTAATCTTTTTTGGATAAAAGTGCAACTGTTTGGTTGAAAATTCTTCCTCTTTGGTTGTAGATTGAACTACTTGGTTGAAGTTTGAATCATTTTGTTGAAAAATCATTTTTTGTCGAAAAATCATCATTTTAGTTAAAAATTCATCTCTTTACTTGGAAGTTTAACTATTTGGTTGAAAATTAATCTTTTATATTTCAAAATTCCTCTTTTTGGTTTCAAACTGTATCTGTTTTAGTAAAAATTTCATCTTCTTTGGATAAAAGTGCCAATTTTTGACTGAAAATGATCTTTTTTATTGAAAATTTACATTTTCGGGTTGAAAATCCTCATCAGGGAATTTTAATAGGAAACTACTGGTAAATATTTGTAGCTTATGCTTAATATTAATTACAACTGTTGATATGAAATTGAAAATAATTATTAAGATACTATTTACATTTTTTGATATATGCGTTGATCTTTAATATTTTTGGAACATTTTATATGCATGTTTTCAATTGTTTACACAACAATTTCCGGAAATTCTGAGATAATAGTTTTTCGTGTAAAATTTGTTAAATAAAACTATCACATGCTTTTCATGATGAAAATAAATTAAAGAAAACTTTAAATTTTAATTTATGACGAAAAACTTATACTTTTTTTGTTTTTGTCCTTGAATCTAGGGAACTAGAAGAAAATTATCCTTTTTTTGGTCTTTTATAAGAGTCCAAAGCTAACTATCAAACAGCACTCAATTTAATTATCAGTAAAAAAGTTTTTTATTGAAAAATTATCTGAACTTTCAGAATTTATGGTTTTATTTTTAAAATTTTGTCTCGTTACCGACAAATTTAGCTTTTTGAGTCACTGAATACACTGGTAATTTAATATTAATCTCTAGAACCCATCAATCATAAATCACTCATTTTTATGAAAAAGAAAATTTCTGTAAAATTCATTGGAATTTTATTCGAACACGTAGAAATCGATACTTTATTTTTAATTTTAAGTGCACTGAATGAAAATTAAAAACCAATATTCTGCCGTAAAGTCACAGTCACTCCCCGACAATTTTTATAACGCGACTTTTGTAACGTTATAACTTCGTTAATTTAAGAATATTTATAACAGTGTAAATTCCAGAACATGTATATCAGTTTACATTTACAGAATATACAGTTACGAAATTTAGAAATATCAGATATTTTAATTACCTATATAGTTTGTAACTTATTTACATTTGTTTTAAAATACATATTATATATAATACCGAGTTCTTTTTTTCAACAAAAAAGTCAAAAGTATACAACTATAAACAAATTTTTCTCATAATTAATCAAATAATATTCAGGACACACTTACTGATGATCAGATAGAGGATTCGATTGATGTTTTAACACCAGTCTTGCGATAATCAAAAGTACAATTATAATGATACAAACTATGTACTCAATGCTTTTTGAACGTAGAATTTATCGAGTTCAAAGTGTTTGAATGGATTTTTCAAAAAATGATGCGTAATTTTTTATAGGTCAAACACTGTACGACGCCAATGCTACCTGCTGCGTAGTAGTAGAGAAGAAAATCCTAATTAAAACAAACAACATTTTGTCGGGCTTCCTAATAAATTTTCTATGCTATTACGTTTTTGGGCTGTTTTACTCAAATAAAATTGTGAAAAAACCTGAGAATTCATTCAAAGGTATATCCTTCATATAAAAACAGGTAACCTCCATTGGTCCAGACATGGTAGTCGCCATTTTGTAGTAAATGATACGCTAACCAGTGGCGTAACTACGTTTAAAAAGTTTGCGTTCGGATTTTCAATTGTTTCTGCATTGGTGGGGGCCCCCTAGCTTGCGGGCTTGTGTTCCCGGAAAACATGGAACACCGGTAGTTACGCCTATGACGCTAACGAACGTCGGATAGCGGAAAAGGACAACGCTAAACTCGCAGAGCATGCGCAGTAACGTCAACGCGTGACTTTAGTGTTTACCACAAGCCACGGAACGTTATGCAAAATCTCGCTATTATCGGTCATCGATAAAATAAGAAATCTACTTTTATACTTCTGTTGATTTTAATTTTAATACAGAGGTCACCAAAAATTAGTGAAATACATTTTAAATATATTAATAAAGTCACCAACAATTCACCTAAATTAAATTTTCTATGTATTATGCATAATAATCATTCATTAAAATAGATGAAAACTCGTAACCTCCATCGTAGTTTTATGGAGGAACTTTTCTTAAGTCGTCACTTTGTGAGTCATAGGGTGACCTCTATTTATAAAAATAAAAACTAACAGAAGTAAAAATGTAGATTTCTTATTTTATCGATCGCCGATAATTATTTCGATTTATTAATTGAATTTTTCAATGAAAGTTATAGTTCCATGCTTCTTATTTTCTGAACTGATTGATTCATTTTTTTTAAGTGTTTGATACATTGTGAAATTACTATATATGAATTAAATTTTCAAAATGATATGTACATATATATTTTAATTTTTTTTAAAATCAGTTTTAAAGATTACTATTGAATTAAATGTAGAGAAATGCAATTTCAAATAAAACACACACACACATATATATATATATATATATAATGTAAAAATTACTTGAATGTTTCATTGAAAATAATTCTGTAACGCTTTTTATGTTATGAACTGATTAATTAATTATTAACTGATTCTATTGAAACTTATATTTTCTGGAATTAGTTTAAAAGGTTATTATTAAATCAAATATTCAAAACTGAAATCTCAATTTAAAAAAATATATAAAGTAACAATTATTTGAATGTTTTAATGAAAGTTATAGTTTAATACTTCTTATTTTTTGAACTGATTGATTATTTTTCATCTGATTAATTTTTCTCAAAATATTAAATTACATGAAGATTGATTTTGATTTGTTTCAATTAAGAACAGAAATTTATTATTTACTTTAAGATTATGTAATTGAATATTGGCTATAATTTGTATAATAAAAGTTCATTTACATTTAAAATACCTATATTCCAATTACGTAATTTCTGCCAATGTTGGTGAGTTGCGAAACGATTATCTGAATTTCATTTTCAAAATTATATGTATATATGTTTTTATTTTTTCTCAAATTACTAAAAAGTGTTAATAATAAATTAATTTTTCAGAAATGAAAGTGAAAATTTAAAAAAAAAAGTGATATAAAAATTGTTTGAATGCCTGAATAAAAATGATAGTTTAATGCTTTTTATGTTGTGGACAGATTAATTAATTATTAACTGATTAATTTTCTTCAGAATATTAAATTAAATAAATGTTAAATTTTGATTTGTTAAAATTAAGTACATAAATTTATTATTTATTTCAAGGTTATGTAATTGAATATTAGCTATAATTTTTATAATAAAAGATTATTTATGTTCAAAATACCTCTATTCCAATTGTATAATTTTTGCAAATTTTTGTGATGTTGTGAATAGGAACCTGAATTATGCTTTCCATATTATATGTACACATATTTTACTTTTCTATGGAATTAGTTTAAAAGATTATTATTAATTCAAATTTTCAGTAAAATATAAAGTAAAAATTATTCGAATGTTTTAATGAAAATAACTGTTCATTGCTTTTTATGTTGTGAAATGATTAATTAATAAGTACATATACTTTAATTTTTTTAAAATTAATTTTGGAGATCATTAATAAATTAAATGTATATAAATGCAATTTCAAACGAAAAAATATACACAATGTAAAAATTATTTGAATGTTTCAATACAAATAATTGCTTAATGCTTTTTATGTTGTGAACTGATTAATTAATTATCAACTGGTTCTATTAAAAGTAATATTTCCTGGAATTAGTTTGGGAGTTTATTAATAAATTGAATTTACAGAACTGAAAGTTCAAATTAAACAAAAATTAGGTAAAGTAAATATTATTTGAATGTTTCAATAAAAATTATACTTGAATGCTTCTCATTTTGTAAACTGATTAATTAATTATTAGCTGATTAATTCTGTTCACAATATTAAATTACATAAAGATTGAATTTTAATTTTTCTCTACTAAGTGACATAAATCGATTATTTATTTTTAAGTTATGTAATTGAATATTGGCTATAATTTATATAATAGAAGTTTTTTATATTTCAAATAGCCTTATTCCAGTTGTATAATTTTTAAAATGTTTTTGAGCTTGTGAAATGAGTATCTGAATTAAATTTTCAAAGTTATGTGTACAATTATTTGAATATTTCAATTAAAATAATGTTGAACATTATTTTATTATTAATTTTTTTAATTATGATGAAGATTGAAATAAATTTGTTTTTCAATTAAGTAACATAAATTGATTATTTACTTTGAAGTGGTGTAATTGAATGTGGGCTATTATTTCTATAATAAAAGTTTGATTTTTCTTTAAAATACCTCTATTACAATTATATAATCCTTTTCAATGTATGTGATGTTGTTAAACAAGTATCTTAATTTAATTTTAAAATTATATGTACAGATATTTTAACTTTGTTTACATTTTTTTAAAAGGTTATTAATACATTAAATTTATAGAAATGCAATTTCAAATTTAAAGACGAATATAATGTAAAAATTATTTGTATCTTTCAATGAAAATAATTCTTTAATGCTTGTTATGTTGTCAACTAATTATATAGTTATTAACTTATTCTATTAAAATTTACATTTCCTGGAATTAGTTTGAAAGGTTATTATTAAATCAAATTTTCAAAAATGAAAATTTAAATTGAAAAACAAACATTGAGTAAAAATTATTTGAATGTTTTAATAAAAATTATAGTTTGAAGATTCTTATTTTGTTAAATAAATAATTAATTATCAGATGATTAATTTTTTGAGCGCTAATAAATTAAATGAAGATTGAAATATAGTTTTTTTCTAAATTAAGTAACATAAATTGATCATTTACTTGAAGGTTATATAATTGAATATTGGGTATAATTTGTATCATAAAAGTTTATTTCAATTTAAAACACCCTTATTACAATTGAATAATTTTTCAACTTGAATGCCTGGATGAAAATTATAGTTTAATGCTTTTTATTTTGTGGACATATTAATTAATTATGAGCTGATTAATTTTTTCACAATATTAACTTACATAAAGATTAAATTTTAATTTGCTTATATTAAGTATGTACATAAATTGATTATTTACTTGCAGGCTGTGTAATTGAATATAACCTCTAATATTGATAATAAAAGGTTATTCATGTTTACAATACCTTTATTCCAATTGTATAATTTTTGTGATGTTCTGAAATAAGTATCTGAAGTTTGCTTTCAATATTATATGAACATATATTTTACTTTTCTATGAAATTAGTTTAAAAGGTTATTGTTAATTCAAATTTTCAGAAAAATATAAAGTAAAAATTATTCGAAGGTTTTTCTGAAAATAACTGTTTATTACTTTTTATGTTGTGATATGATTAATTAATATGTACATACATTTTAATTTTTTCTGGAATTAGTTTTAAAGGTCATTACTAAATTAAATTTATTAAAATGCAATTTCAAATGAAAAAAAAAATATTTTTCATTCATACGAAAAAACGTAGCCTACATCTTGTGTAAAATTGTGGTATAGTAGGAATCGTTATGTAATTGAATATTGGATATGATTCGTATAATAAAAGTTCATTCATATTTGAAATACCTCTATTCCAATTTCATAATTTTCAAAATATATACGATGTTGTGAGATAATTATCTAAATTCAATCTTCAACATTATATGTAAATATGTTTTAAGTTTTTATGAAATTAGTTTAAAAGATTATAAATAATTTAAATTTTTAGAATAATATAAGATTAAAATTATTTTGATATTTCAATGCAAATATTACTGTTGATTGATTTTTATGTTATTAACTGATGAATTAACTATTATTAACTATTGACTGATTAATTTTTTTCAAAAAATTGAATTACATAAAGACTGAATTTGAATTATTTTCAATTAAGTCACATAAATTGATTATTTACATTAAGGTTATGTGATTTAATATTGGCTGCTATTTTTGTAATGAAGATTTATTTTTCTATGTTCTGAATTCATGAATCAAATATTAACTGATTCTGTTTAAAAGTACATTTGCTGGAATTAGTTAAAAGATTATTAAGAAAATAAATTTAATAAAAGAAAAGTCCAAATTAAAAAAAAAATATTTTTGAAGTGAAAATGATTTAAAAGTTTCAATGAAAATAATTTTGTTATGCTTTTTGTGTTGTGAACTGATTAATTAAGTATGTATGTATGCATGTATGTATGTATGTATACCATTAAGCCATTTCCCTTTCAGGGTAGGCGGGACACTACCCGATTCGGGTAGTGTTTCTAGGTGAATAGTTTATTGTAGTAAATAACTACAAGTGTGGGCTCACCACACAATATCAAATTACATGAAGATTTAAGTTTAATATTCTTTAATTAAGTAACATAAATAGATTATTTATTTTGAGATTATGTAATTGAATATTGGCTAAAATTTGTATAATAAAAGTTTATTTTTCTATAATTCGCGAAAAAGTGCCAGTTTTTCCACCTGTTTTTGGTGTAAAAAGTTACCGATTTTTGCTCGATGACGTGGCGCATGCGCAGTGCCGACCTTTCCGGGCAACAGTGACAAAAGTGGACAGATGCGGTGGAAAAAGTAAATGGACAGTGATAAAAGTGAGGCACAGTGGAAAAAGTAAATGTTATTTCGGGTGGGTTCGTGCTGCCTCGGGTAGACTCGTGCATCGTGCGCAGCCAACTTCATTCTATTTTCCGACTCGTCCCTAACCTAAAAGCAATTTCCTGAAAAGTCTCGAGTTGTGTATTTTGTATGTACTTTTGTGACTTGGCAAAAGCAAAAAAAACACCGTCAGTTTCTCCGAAAATACTGTGCTTGGTTTTTTTTCACGAAAAATCGGAAGTTTTGAAGCCCTCAACTTTATGGGCCAACTGTTCAATTGTGAGAACCAGCTTATTATTACTGCCATATTATTGCCATGGTTTTGATAATTGCCATTGTCATTGTTGCGTCAATCGACAAAAAATCGCCTTCTTTTTACACAAAAAACAGGTAAACAAAAACTAGCACTTTTTAACAAATTATAGAAAAAGCATCGTGTCCCACACATTGAAAAAGCGACGATTTAAAACTCTCGCTTTTTCAACTTGTAGCACAATATACTATTATATTTAAAATAGTCTTATTCCAGTTACATAAATGTCAAATTGTCTCTGAGGTTGCGAAATGAGTATCTGAATTTAATTTTCAAAATGATATGTACATACGCTTTCATTTTTCCTGGAATTAGTTCAAAAGGTTATCAATAATTCAAATTTTCATAACAATATAAAGTAAAAATTATTTGAATGTTTCAATGAAAATAATTATTTGATACTTTTCATGCTTTAAACTGATTAATTAAGTATTAGCTGATTAATTTTTTTTACAATATTTAATTACATAAAGATTGAATTTTGATTGATTTCAATTAGTTAACATAAATTGATTATCCACTCTAGGGTTATGTAATTGAATATTGGCCATAATT
The DNA here is from genome assembly GCA_932195095.1 of Andricus curvator. Classification (NCBI taxonomy): domain Eukaryota; kingdom Metazoa; phylum Arthropoda; class Insecta; order Hymenoptera; family Cynipidae; genus Andricus; species Andricus curvator. The sequence continues at coordinate 604,074 of CAKNYM010051998.1, forward strand.
TTTATAATAATATTTTTTTAATACCTTCATTATAATTATATAATTTTTTTAATGTTTGTGATGATCTAAAATGATTTTCTGTATTCAATTTTCAGAACTATATGTACATATGTTTCGATTTTTTATCAAATTTGTATAAAAGGTTATTAATAATTTAAATTTTAAGTAATGAAATTGAAAATCTCAAAACTATGAATTAAAAATGAATTGAAGATTTCAATGAAAACATTTCTATAATGCTTTTTATGTTTTAAAATGATTGATTAATTATTGATTCTATTAGAACTTAAATTTTCTTGAATTTTTTAAAATATTCAGAAATGAAACTTCCAATTTGAAAAAAAAATGAAGTAAAAATAATTTCATTGTTTCGATTAAAATAATTGTTTGAGGGTTTTTATGTTGTGAACTATTTAATTAATTATTGACTGATTAATTTTAACCACAATATTGAATTACATAAAAATTTAATTTAAATTGTTTTAAATTCAGAAACATAAATTTATAATTTACTTTCAGGTTTTGTAATTGAATACTGGGTATAACTTGCATAATAAAAGTTTATTTACATTTGAAATAACACTATTTCAATCACATTCTTTTTAAAAATTATATGTGAATATATGTTTTTATTTTTTCTGAAATTAGTATGGAAGGTTACTAATATATTAAATTTTCAGAAATGATATTGAAATTTGTTTTCAAATGTAGAATAAAAATTATTTAAATTTTTGAACAAAATTTACAATTTAATGTTTTGTATGTCATAAATAGATAAATTAATTATTCACTGATTATTTTTTTCAACAATAGCTGATTAATTTTTTCACAAAATTAAATAATATAAATATTTAATTTCAATTTTTCTCTATCAAGCAACATAAATTAATTATTTACTTCAAGATGTGATTGAATATTGGATATAATTAGTATAGTAAAAGTTTATTTTTTTCAACCTATCCGTATTATAATGATGTAATTTTTTATAATATTTATGATGTGAAATGAGTATCTGAATTCAATTTTCAAAATATGTACAATGTTCATGTGTTTTATTTGTTTTCAGAAAATTATTATAAAAGCACTGTTAAAAATTCCCGCATAAAACTTCCACTAAATGTATTTGAAGTTTATTGCCGAAATGTAGGGTAACGCTACAATACATAATATTGTAGTTTTCAAATGCAACGGATCATGCAGCGATATAAATGCTACCATACATGTATTGGAATTCTCGACGGTGACTTCACGAATTACGACGCTTACAATACATATATTGCAATTTCGGCATTCCAATACCGTGTTTGCAATTTTGCCTCACGCTTGTATTGTAGAAGTGTTGGAGAATTCCAAACCTTTTTAACAGTGAGGTTATTAATAATTAAAATTTTCAGAAATGAAATTTCAAGTTTAAAAAAATATGAAGTGAGAATTATTTGAATTTTTCAATAAAAATAATTATTCAAGGGTTTTTATTTTGTAAACTGACTGATTGATTATTGAGTGATTAATTTTTTCACAATATTAAATGTTGTAAATATTGAATTAAAATTTTTTTCGATTCAGTTACATAAATTTTTTATTTACTTTGACGTTTCTAATTGAATATAATTGGTATAATAAAAGTTTATTTATATTAAAAAAATTAGTTTAAAACGTTAATTATAATTATAATTTTCATAAAAATGAAATTTGAATTCAATTTTTCAAAATGACGTGTACATATGTTTTAATTATTTAGCAATGTATTTGGACACGCTCTTCTTTTTCTATAAAAATTTATTTGAACATTCCAGTGCAAATACATGTTTATTGATTTTTATGTTGAGAACTGAGAATCGGATCAGAATATGATTGTTTAAATTATAGTTGTTAATTTGTTAATGATTTAGCGATACATTTAAAAAAAATGGCCGTGAAAGTACCTGCAAATGTCATTGTACAAAAATTATGTTTTTTTAAATATATTAAATTACATATAACGTGCACTTGAAATCTTAAAATGATATATCGCCATTCACTACTATTAATAGTAAATTCTGCGTTACATGGATTCACTGAATACATTCTTTGAGAATATATTTTAAGCAAAAATGTGATTGTTCAAAAAATATTAACAAATAAATAGTTATTCGAAAATTGATTAAATGAGAAAAATGAATACAAAAGTTAGCGCGCGCTTGCGCGCGCACATAATAGTCTAGTATAAGAAATTAAAGAACTAAATTATGTACTTATAACCTGTATAATATTTATAATAAAGTTACGGTATGGAATTTTAGATTGCTGATGGAAATCAATCCTCAAGGAAAAGGTACGAAAAATGATCTTGAAGCGAAGCAAAAATTAAAAACTTTGCATCGAAGTGTCAAACGATTGTGCGACAAGTTTCGAACAATGCATGCTGACGATTAGTGATCCCGGTCAAAATTCGCCGTCAAATCGATATTGATAATCAACAGTTTTTGAATTGGAATGGACATTTTTATATAATTACTATTACTATCAATACTTATTTTACTATATAACTATAATTATTTTAAATAAAAGTTGTATTACAGCAAATTTTAACTTCTAGTTTATTAAGTGTCAATACCTTCACTGCAATTTTAATACTTTATTATGCAAAATTGAATACCTACACGGAAAAAATGTATCCGTGAAAAAGTCACGAACTTGTAGCTAGGTCTCGGATACGAGATAAAAAAATGAATCATTACATCCTTATTTCTATGAGAAATATATGGATAAATTTCGAAGTTTCTTACGAACAGTTCGAATTGCCTACGAACAATTCCTGAAAATTTCAGACTGAAATATAAAGAGGAAAAATTTTATTTGTGCGATTTAATTTATAATAATTTATAAATTCGCAACTCAGAAGATTCGAACCGTCAAGACTGCTGACTCACCAGTTTCTAAACATAAACCAGGAGTGCGTAAACACGCGCAGCCATCAAGGCCAAACAACATAGGTATTATAAAACTTCTAGCCACTCATTCGGCGAGCTCGAAGCACACATACGAGTGCACACAAGCACCCGCGCGTCTGGGCGAGCATGTGTGCGGGCCACGTACAGGCGAACCTACTTTCTAGTTCCCAGATTTGTCGGGCAAGCTCGTGAGTGCTCTGAGAATCTTTTCCCAATCACTCGTAATATTTTTGTAATTATTCACGTAAAAAAAAAGTGATGAACCGTTTTAGAATTTTCACATCGAGTTCGTCAATCTTTCTCAAACTTCGCAGATTATTTACGAAAATACATAAATATCCGATGAATTTTTCTCATATCCGAGACCTAGCTACTAGTTCGTGACTTTTTTACGGATACATTTTTTCCGTGTAGTCTCTACTTAAGTTTCAATGCCTGCATTGAAATTTCAATAAAATTCAATATTCTCTACTTAAGCTTCAATACTTTCAGTGAAATTTCAATAAGATTCAATATTCTGTAATTAGGTTTCAATACTTTCATTGAAGTTTCAATACTTTCAAAGAAATTTCAATATGAAAGTATTGTAACCTTAAGGTATACACTTCTCACTGTAACTGGCGGCATGCACATTTCACTTATATTAAACTTACAACAGAAATTTCTAACAGTGTACCGTTCTGAAACTCATATAACATATTGAAATGCTCGAAATATAATTTTCTAATTAAAAAAAATTGCTTAGACAAGTTCGAATTTAGTCAAGAAATTTGTTGAAATGGAAATCTTATGCGGTTTTACCCATGTGGAAAAGTTAATTGGGGCCAGATTGGGCCCCAACCAGATTGCCCAATTAATAGTTGGGCCCCAATTGGGCAGCCCAATTACTGCCCAACTGGGCTACTGTCTGGGTTGTAACGGTCAGCCCAACGAATGCCCAGATTGAGGTAAATAGCTGGGCCTTAGTTGGGCAGCCCACTTTATGCCCAATTAATAAAAAAGGGTACAATTATTGAATTCATAAAGTTGAAAGTATAATAAATGATAAATATTTGTTATTATTTTTTTTCAATTTGACACTTTTTTATGATTTAAGAGCGTTTAGCATCCTGTTATTCCTTTTGACCTCCATCCCAGTCTCATCGAACAGTCAGCTCAGTCCTAAAAGCATCTGACGTGGTGTTTTCTGCATTAAATTTGGTTTAGTACAAATTCTCAATTGAGAATGAGAAACAACACAAGGCAATGACTTATTTTGTTTATTTTTACTATAAAAAAACGAAAGAACTTTGTGAAAATAGTTTGATTTTACGGAAGCTTGAACGGACTCGACTGCAAGAAAAAATGGCGTGCGCGACTGCTTTAGTGCAGACGGCAGAGCCCGTCTGTGGCGTTGCGGGTCGCGCAGCCGCACACGTTAACTAATACAGGCGGGGTTTTTAAAATTAAAAAATGCTAAGTTTAAAACAAATCTTTATTCACTGTTGTTTTACTTGAAAATGTTACTGTACTCTGCTGATCTCTTCGTCGCTTTTAAGAAATTTCGATTTTAATTTAGAGCTTATATCGAATTCGAAAACAGTTTCATTATTTTAAGTATATGAAAAATATAATATGTAAAATATATTATAAACTCACCGTAATGTTGAAAGAGAAATTTTAGTGTATAAACAAAATTTAATGGTCAGAAGTTCTTTTTAAGAATGAGAGAAAAAAAAATTTCAGCAAATTAATATACTTCAACATTTCCAACCAAAATATAATAAACAAGGTATATTCGTAAATGATTCATTCACTATGTAAGGTTATAATGTGAGAATTATTTTCATTCATATGAATGAAATATGGATGCTGGATTCTGCTTGAATCGCTCAATATTTTTTAACGCGTATGCGTAATTTATTATTCGCACGGCGTTTTTCATCAGAATTATCCCGATTCATATTTACTTCTAAACGGATGCAGTTTAAAATAAAATTAGCGATGTAAGTAGCAGCAGACCACAGCCGACATTTCATCTCTCTACTGCCCTCTATCGATATAACTGGGGTTACTTTTTGGGCCCAGGCAGGTTTGCTCCGATAATGCTCATTATGGGCGTTCTATGGGTAAGCCCAATTTAAGCCCAACTAAAAATAAATAAGCACTGATCGGCTTTATCAACATAAGTTTTGATAATTAAAACTTCTGAATAATTGTAAAAGCTTCAGGATTTTAATGGATTTGAATACACTTACTCATATAATTAAAATAATCTGTTAATTAATTTAGAAAGTCCACTATGAGTGTTCTATGGGTATGCCCAATGTAAGCCCAAGCAAGAAATCAAACACTGATCGGCTATATTAACATAAGTTTTGATAATCAAAAAGTCGCAATAAATGTAAAAGTTTCAGGATTTGGATGGGATTGCATCCATGTAATCGTATAATAAACATTATCTGTTATTTAATGCATAACGTCCACTATGGGCGTTCTATGGGTATGCCCAATGTAAGCCCAATCAAGAAATCAAACACTGATCGGCTTTATTAACATAAGTTTTGATAATTAAAAAGTCGGAATAATTGGAAAAGTTTCAGGATTTGGGTGGGATTGCATCCACTTACTCATATAATTAAAATAATCTGTAAATTAATTTCACTTTTTGTTATCTGGGCTAACCAGTTGGGGCCCAATTGGCGCCCAATTATAAGTTGGGCTAAGTTGGGCCGATTTCCACATGGGTAGTGAATTGGCCATTTGCATATCTGATTGACGATCCACGTGTTTTATGTTAGGATATTGGATATTGGAATATCTAATTCTAATCGTTGCAATTCCGATTATACCATCCGAATCTATATATATTCCTCCCTTGATAGCTCTTGATGTCTTTAGCATTGGATTCTCTGGAAATCTCATTCCCGTGAATATATTCTTGATTGGATCTGATGAGAAATGTGCCGCGAAATTGATGAGATACTAAAGTTACACCTAATGTCATATACAGTGCTTTTAGCGAATGAAACTCGCATTTGCGATAGTTAAAACTAATGAATGTCCCTGATTTGGTGCATATGGGGGTTCGAAACTTTCAGACCGTTCTTCATCGTGATTAAGAGAATCTGCGTTTAGCTGGCAAAGCTTTGTCGATGTGATGCGATATTCGTGAGATTACATGCATGTGCAATTTTCCAGAATACACATGCTTGGCACCACCGGTACAACCTCGGAATTTATGAATGCTTACCTGCTATACGCGCCATTACTATGCCTAAGCGTATGCAATTAATAATTGCTCCAGTCTGCGCAAAATATGCAAAGCGTATGTTCGTGAGCACCGCGAAAATGAAAATTTATAATATTCGCGAGTAACTTATTACAATATTAAAATTTTTCACAACCAAGTCGCGTACGCCGTAAAAAAGATGCGACTTGCATTTTTCTTTTAAATTTCACGGTTCAGAATGAGGAATTATGTATATCAAACTTAAGAAATTTTAGAGGTATGCAATACGATGGCTTCAAATGTTGATGTACATCGATTGAGAACTGTTATTCTAAACTCAAAATTAACATCAGACTTGACACTCTTTCCTCTCTTAACACCTTTCCCCTTTTTTGAAGAATTCCTCTTTTTTCTCCTGTTTTGTAAAAACTTTCCCTTTTCTCGTTTTGTCGCTTAAGTGTGAACTGAATCAATAGAACCCAATAGAAAATAAAACTACTTTTGGTTGAAAGGTCATTCTGTTTGGTCGAAAAACTGTTATATTTTTCATTTTGATTTTTTTTTGCATTTTGAAAAAATAGCAAAAATCATGACGTTTCTGTAAGAAGTAAATGTAAAAATAATCAGGTCCTATTTCTGAATTGTCTTGAATTTTTTTGAAATATTTCAGGGTATTTCATAAAGATTCCGAGAAATTTTTAGTAGATTTCAATATTCTGAAGGGATTTTTAAGATTTAGGAGTATTTTTAAAAATTCTCAAGAATTTTCAAGACCTTTTAAAAGTTTCAAGGGGTTTTTAGGAAATTTTAAAAGATTCCAAGGAGTTTTTTCATTAGTTTTATTAATTTGAAGGGATTTCAAAGTCCGAAATTATTTAGGATGAAGAATCTAAAATTTCGGAAGATTTGGAACGATTTTACAGGACTTATAAGGTTTTAAGATATTTTAAAAGATTTCACGAGATTTTATAAGGTTTCCGAGGATTTTAATGATTTTAAGGGTTTTTTAAAGCTTTCAAGGTATTTTAATAAATTTTCCAGGATTTCAGGAAATCATCATATTTCATAGAATGTCATGGGAATTCACCCTGAATTCTTATTAATTTATCCTGAATTCTTTTAAATTCTTTGGAATTCTTTTGAATTTTTTAAATTAATTTGAATAAATGGGCGTGGGTGTGGTGAGCCCACACTTGTAGTTATTTACTACAAGGAACTATCCACCTAGAAACACTACCCGAATCGGGTAGTGTCACGCCTACCCTGAAAGGGAAATGGCTTAATGGTATACTTACTTACTTACTTACTTACTTCTAAATGTACTCAATTTTACTTATTTCAATGAATTTTTTTGGAATTTTTAAAAGTTTTTATTTAATTGATCCTGAGGATCAATTGATAAAATGATAAAAGGATTTGAAATATGTTAAGGTATTTTTTTTCAATTCCTTGGCATTTTCAAGATATAAAAAAAATTTGAAGGGATTTCAGAAGATTTTAAGGTTTTTTTTCTCACTATTTTAGGTTATTCTCAAAGATTACAAAGAAATTCTTAATTGATTTCAATAATTTAATATGATTTGAAAGGATTTGAAATATTTTAGCGTATTTCAAATGATTCCAAGGTATTTTAAATAGATTTAAATAATTCAAAGGAATTTCCAAGGGTTTTAATAATTTTAAAAGATTTTAATATCTTAATGGATTTCATTCATAGAATTTATTCACAAAATGTGAGGGATTTCGTAGGGTTTAAAAGATTTTAAGACATTTTCAAATATTTTTTGCAATTCATTTGGAATTATCCCTGAATTCTTATTAATTTGTCCTAAATTCTTTTAAATTCTTCTAAATTCACTCAAATGGATTTTTAAAAAGTTTATGTTTAATTCATCTTGAAGTCTTTAAAACTCACCTTAACTTCTGAGGCATTTCATCAAACTCTTTTAAATTCTCTTTAATTTTTCTAAACTTATTTCAAGTTTCAAACTTACCAAATTCAATGCATTTTTTCATATGTTTGAATCGTTTTGAATTCACTTTTTTTTAAATTCAGTTTGATTTTTTATGAATTTCATCGAATTCTACTCATTTCCCGTAAATTCCTCTATATTCACTCAAATTTTATTGTAATCAATGGAATTTTTCCGATTTGTAGAATTTTGTCCAATTCATTTAAATTCTTTTGAATTTTTGAATTCTTTACATTCTTTGGAATTTTCTTTATTTTTTTTAATTACTGGCATTCTTCTAAATTCTCAATTCTTTTTAATTCAATGGATTTTTTTGAATTCTTTAAAGTTTTTATTTGATTAATCCTAAAGTCTTTTAACCTCATCTTGAATTCTTAGACATTTCATCAAATTCTTTTGAGTTCCCTTACATTTTTCTAATCTTATTGCAAATTGACTGAATTCAATAACGTTTTTTCATATTTTTAAATTGTTTCCAATTCATTTGATTTCTTTGGAATTTAATTTGAATTGTTTTGAAATTTCATGAATTTATCTTGAATTTTTTACCCTTTGAGCGCGAAAAAAGTACCCTATGAGCGTGACAAAAAGTACCCTTTGGTCCCTATATTTAATATCATAGGGACTGTGAGGCCTGTGAAGATTAATTTTTTTAACTGAACTTTTAAATATTCCATTTTTGGTTGAAAACTAACTTTATTGTTAAAAATGCATGCTTTCTGGTCAAAAAATTACATTTTTAGTTAAAAATGAACTTTTTTGTTGAAAATACATCTTTTCGGGTTGAAAATCCAACTATTTTGCATAAACTGGGCCTTTTTGATTTTAAAATTCAACAATTTGGTTGAAATTTTTTGATTAATTTGATCTTTTTTGATTAAAAATTAAAGATTAAAGTTAAAATCTTTTGGGTTTGAATATAAAGTGTTACATTTTTCGTTGAAAATTTATCTTTTTTGATTAAAAATTCAACTACTTGGTTCAAGATTGAACCTCTATGATAAAAATTCTTTTTTTGGCTGAAGATTCATCATTTCAGTCGACAATTCATTTCTTCGGTTGAAAATTTAACTATGTTGTTTAATTAAATTTTTTTTCGAAGTGTCTCGCCGTCTCGATATTCGCAATGATTAGTCAAATATTTTTCCTAAGCTTGGCTAGTTGTCTCGAATTTTCGGCACGAATAGTACACCCCTTTTTCCAACTCCCTTAATTTTTCTGGCTGACTAGACGCAGCCTTTTTTTAGGTTGAAAATTAATTTTTTAACTGAAATTTTAACTATTCATTTTTCGCTGGAAACTAACTTTCTTTTTATAACGCGATCCGAGAAAAGGGACATGTTAGGCAAAAACTCGTTTTTCGGATTATGATGAATTCTATAAGTTCTTTAACTGATTTTTCTTGGGGTGCAATCAGCAATTTTGTATCTGCATTATTTCACAAGATATAAATGATTGAAAAAGAGTCTTTGAACGCGTGCGGAGCGGCACAGATTTCTTCAACGCTCGCCCTGCAAAATTTCACTTTTGCCTAGTAGGGACCCTTTTCTCGGATCGCGTCACATAAGGTAAACGTCCCAGTAATCGTCACCATAAGAGATTTCATTGACTTCAAATATTTAGAAAATTGGTTTGGAAGGATTAGTTAAAAAATGATTGGTACTGATTGAAGCATTACACATCCTAGAATATTATAAAAATTGGTTTTACATTATATTTAATATTACTTCTTATTGATAAACAATTAAAAGTCAAAAAGCACCGATGTCCCAGTTATCGCCATGTCCAAATCTGCCATGTACTAGTAATCGCGAGTCGTTGTCCCAGTCTTCGCGAAAAAGGTTAAGTTTTCTTGAAATGTGTTTTTAGTGATTTGGACGTGTATTTCAAGTGTATTTTTGTATTTTAAGTATACTTTAATGAAATGAAAGATGTATTGTTAGTTTTATGTTGATTGAGAGATTGAGACCTCCGAGATGAAATCCGTCGAAACATAACCTTTTTTAGTTTTTATTTCAATTAAAAATATTTTCGAATAAAATTAATATTTTATTTATAAGAAATAAAGTGGTCTCAAAAATAAATCGAAATAAATATTTATTACAATTTTTATCACGATAAGTGATAACTACAATGCTGAAATTCTTTTATAAAACTGAATATTATAATAAAAAATTATTAACATCTTCCTTCTTAAAATAAAGTTCGAAAAATAATATTGTGTTGTATAAAGTCATACAACCTAACTTTGTGCTATAAAATGGCTAAGTACAACATAATTACATGGGATACAAAAATTTACACACTCGTAATTTGTATAATTAACTTTTTTGCAACATAAATTATAAACACAATGACGAAATTTGATAAATTCCAGTGACTAAAAAAATCATGTGTATTTGGAGGTTATGTTCTGTTTACGTTGTCAAAACATTAAAACTATCAATAATTATATATCTGTTACACATTTTTCTTTATATTATGCAGTATAGATTAATGTTAGCTAATGAAAAACTACTCAATAAATATTAACTTCACTGAAAAATGATAATAAACTCAAAAATTGATAATGAAATCACTAAAGTCATGCCAATATTTTACATGACCGTTTTTCAGTTTTAAACACTAATTTATATTACGATTCCTTTTCACGCAGTAATAAGTCAGTTCTCCGATTTCATTTCACGCCTTTTTGAAATTAATTAAATCATTATTGGTAACGAAATATGGAAATAAAATTTGGACAGATTCGTCCTAGTCTTCCTGACCGGTCGCGATTACTCGAGCAACTATGCTTTTGAAATGTCCCTATAATCGTGCCCGATATTTCTCGAACGAGAAGGTACTAAATGGAGACTTTACTTAATTTTATGAAACAAAAATGATCTTTCATTACAAAAAAATAATTTTCGTCCCGATCAAGTAATTTTTGGACATATTAAAAGCTTAAGCAAAGAAACGTCTTTCCTAAACTAAATGTTAAGCTATTTTCCACGTTTCGTGATTCATGGCCACCGGCAATACAAATCAATTTTTTTTACCCATGTGCACTATTTGTACAAAAAAACTAATTTAGTTTCTACAATAAGCACTGTTCAAACTTACTTAACAATATTTTAGGAATGTATTTTAATACGGAAAATACTTACTTCTGGCGTTTATACTTCAAAACTGACGATTACTGGGACCGCCACGATTACTGGGACGTTTACCTTATTTCGACTTGAAATCTTACGCGTTTCATATTGAATTCGATGTGGTACCTGTAAATTGGATTGGAAAAGAATTGATTCCCCTATTTTCATAAAAAATCACCCTATTTCCTCTGTTTTGAGAGTATTTTGGGCTGTGAAGTCTGTAACATACATTTCGAGAATGGTGAAAATTGTTTGTTTGTTGGGGAACAGTTTCGTGAGGCACAGCTGATGTGCCTAAAGTTTTAGAACGATTGTGGGCAACAGGTTTACCAAACTGACGGATAATACAGACTCGTCATTAAGCTAGTTGGAAGGTTCATGAAGCAATTAGCGAATAGTGCGGCCAATCGGGAACCAGTGTGTACTTCTGTGATATACGTGGTCTCGATCTAATTACCGCGGCAATTTAGGCAAACCTACCCACTATCCAGCCTATTCACTATCAGCGCGTCCCTTCATCCCTCACAAGTGACAAAGTTAACGGCAGCAACGCTTCTGTAATTGCGGCGGAATGATTCACGGAGAAACCACTTTCCTTCCTACAATCTATAATCTATATGGTCCATTATAAATTATAGTATTCAGAGATTCATTGACCAGGGTGCCCACACTTAATTGCTACAAGCGCAAGTCGCAGATTCATCTTACTTTACGCCCTTTCTTCGCGATCTGTCCGGTTAAACAGAAAAAACGAAAGATAAAGTTTACATCGATTCCAGGTGAAAGATTCGCTACAACAAAAATTAACCTTGCTGGTAAACTTTACACGAATCGAAGATAATTTCACATTTTTAACCTTGCCTCGATAATCTTTCGCTTCATAGTGGCTCCATTTTTATTCGAAAGGTAGTGTGACTGGGTTATAGCCTCGTTATACTGCCAGAGATCAAGGATTTCATATGAGAAAAGTGAGAAATGGAAGTGTAGGAGAAGGTATGAGGGGAGGTATACATTTTTATATCAAAATCTAGAATTACCGTGCTGCTCATTTAAATAACACGTTCCTTCAGCATCGCTGCTCCGTCCCAGGTTGCTGATCAATCTCTCTAGCAATCACCCCGAGCGAAGAGCTTCACGAAGTCCCACCATTCTTTTTCCGGTCTGCCTCTGGGTAGGCTATCATTCACTTTACCTAAATACACGTGTTTCGTCAATCGTTCTTCTTTCATTCTCTCAACATGCCCAAACCAACTCAACCGATTTCTTTCACTCTTGTCAAACAGTGTTTCCTCTGCACCACATTCTTTGAGGACCACTCATTTCTGACTTTGTCCATTAGCGTTTTACCGCATACGTTCCGCAGGAATTGCATACCAACCGCGTTAACTTTAATCCTAACATTTTCTTGGTATATGTCCAGGTCTCGCTCCCGTACAGCACAGCGGGTGCAAGTACAGCATATATTGCAATTTTAGCTTCATTTATCATATTTTTACTTCTGGTTTGCGCATATTCCAAATATAATAATTTTAATAATTTTAATTCATTTAATAACTTAAAATTATAATTTCATTATAAAAATAATTAAATTAATTTATAAATAATATTTTACGAATCGTAAAACCTAAAAAAATCTTCTATTGTAAATCTTCTAAATTGAATTATTACACAAAAATAATAATAACTTTCGAAATTATTTCAGACGGGCGGGGAGCCTCGATAGTACCCTGGCGTTCAAGCTATACAAAGCCACTGTAATGCCACTACATTCAAAAGTACATAAATTTAAAACATAAATTTTGAAAATTCAATAATCTTCAATTCTATATTTTCAAAATTCAAGAAATTTCAACTTCATAATTGTAGAACTTTGAATTGTAAATCTCTAAAATCAAAGAATTTTTAATTCAGAAAACTCACAATTGAAAATTATTCAAGTTTTAAGTTTTACAATTAAAAGTTCTGTAATTTTGATGTTGTATATTTGAAAATTTTCAATTTTAAGAATGTTTATTTATACATCTTTAAAACTGAAGAGCTTGCAATTATAAATCTTCAAAATTGAAGAATTTTAAATTGCAAATCGTTAAAATTTTCCATTTTTTATATCTTTAAAATTGAAATATTCAACAAAAAAAGTATTTCAAATTACATACCTTTAAAATATAAATCTCTTTAAAATATGATTCTTTAATTTTGAAAATTTAGAATTAAAAATGATGGAAGTTTTAAGTTTTGTAATTAAAAATGATGTAATTTTGATATCAAACTTAAGAATTTTTATTTGTTAGTCTTTGAAATTGAAGAAGTTTTAGTTGTAAATCTTAAAAATTGAACTATTCACAAAGAACATTAAAGACAACATTATACACATTAAAAATTGAGTGATCTTCAATTTCAAATCTTCAGGTTCGACCTATTTCAAATAGATCTTCAAAATTTGGTAATTTTAAACTATAAATATTTAAAATTAAACAACTTGGCGAATTTTAATTTTTAAACATCTTCAAACTGGATCAGTGCCTAATGGGATGAAACGTAGCACTGGAAAGTTTCTTTGTGGCATTACAAACAAATTAAGAAAACACAAATTAAAAAAAAATTAAAAAAGATTTTTTAAAATTTTTTGTTGTTAAAGTTTATGGAAGTGAAATAACCTTAGACTTAGACGAAAAAAGTAAGAAAAAATTGTTTTCGCCGAAATATAATATTTAAAAAAATGACTAAAAATGCCATTTTATTCATTTGTACCTAAAGTTGACAAAAAAATGTTTTTTGTTTTATTTTTATTTTTTGAAACTCTATTGAATAAACTATGGAAATAGGTACATATATTTCATTTCAAACAATTTTTTTCCATTTTTTACGGATCTTGTGTAAAAATAGCTCATGTTTCAGGATCCGTAAAAAATAAAAGAAATGTTTGGTTTCCAACTTGAAAATATGTACGTGTTGTCTTAATTTATTAACCAGAGCATCAAAAAATAAAAAAAAATAAACGAAATACATTTTTGGCAACTTTAGGTACAAATTAACGATATCATTAATTAATTAATTTTTTCTTTAAAAAAAGATACGTGTTATAATGAAGAAAAACAAAAAGGACAGACTTTAAACCTTTTATAACAATATTTACTTAAAATAAAAAGTAGGCGCGATTTACAATTTTGCTTCTTTAAAGGACAGAAATATGACACAACAAGCTTTTTTTATAAATATTATTCAAAAGAACGGAGGAAATAATTTTATACTTCTAATGAAGTTCCAGGTGTTTTCATATTAACAATAAAAAGTTTTTTTTTCTATATTAAGTTCGAAGGAAAATCCCACGAAGGAATACTATTTCTTCGTGGAAATTCCTCTCAAACCTTTTTCACTAAATTATAGATTCAGGTTTCTTATATGTATAAAATTATAAATAATTAATATTAATGCACAAAGAAATCTCTTTGTTTCAGAGACTTTTAAATAATGTTCAAAATGTTTTTGTTCAAGATGGAATTGTTTACATTTTTATTTACTACTTCCATGGAAGTCGTAAACAAAAATTAAAGTAAATAAGATTCTGCTTGTAAGTAGAAAGTTATTTAAAATTTAATTTTGCGGAAATCTGCTTTGATATTATTAACTTTTTGACCCATCATGGAAAATAGTAAATGGAAGGAATCGTTAATACCTACTTCCATTTATTACTTGAATTTTTCGCTTATTTTTATCCTTTCGCTTCTTTCGCTCCTTTGAAAACCCATAAATCTCAGTTTATATTCTTCATTAAAGAAACATTAAAATTGATCTTTCGCAATGTAATGTTTAAAAATTGTTAAATCATCCATTATTAGATTTTTAGTTTACGCAGAAGTATTTTTATTCAGTGAGAAGTATTTTTTAGTCAAAGATTTAAAAAATTGTTTAATGACTGAAAAAATTTTTCAAATAAGTTTATATCATTATTTGAAGTAGTAAAATTACCATCACTATTTTTTGAATATATATATATACATATATATATATATATATATATATATATATATATATATTTATATATATAGTTTATAAGTTTTAATTATCTAGCAGAGATAATAAAAAATGCAGCGTAATATCATCGTTGCTTTAATCATTATGAGATTTTAACACTGCATATGGTACATAAACGCATAAAACTATTATTCCAGGACTTTGTATGTAATAATGAAACAAAGTAATGACCAATAAATTGTTATATCGTTATTAATAATTATAAAAAGTGTTTAAAAATTTAGAATTATGGAAAGGAATGAAAATTGTGATACATTCTTATAAAAATAATAACATTCTCGTTAACTTTTTTCTTTATATAAAACATTATAAGAATTTTTGAAGCGAAACCGCTTTGGTTCGCCCATTATGTTTTGTACTGGATAGTCATTGACTGTCAAACCTCTTAAAAATTAGTGGCATGTCGAGGACATTTAGTTGCGCACAAAGCCTTTCTCACACCAATGCACAGAAGCTGACATTACCTTAGCATAAGAAAAAAAAGTGAGCGTCTGAGTATCTTGCTGACCTTCTTTACTTCTTGAATCACGAACTCTTCTCGGATTAAGAAAGCGGTCCTTCTTATAAATACAGCGAATTTAAATTTAATATAATCCTACTGATTACGAATTTTCATGAAATTGTATTAAACATTACGTAGATCGAAACACTTTTTTTTAACAAATACCATTTTAAAGATGAAATCATGACAATAAAACAAAGTTTTTTCTTTCGTATTCGAAGATGATGCACAATTAACTAGACTAAAAATTGACTTAATTTTATATTTTCTAGTCTTTATTGAATTTTCATAATAATATAAAAAGAGTTTGAGAGCAACATAGAAATATTAAACTTTTTGTTTTCATTCTGGCAGTATTCAAAACTGATTAATTGTTAACTAATGAGTTTACAGTTAAAAATGTTTGAAGGCAATCTAAACTAAATACTTTCATATATTGGAAGCATTCTGAATGAAACCATTTTTAAACTAAAGCATTTAAAATTTACAGAATTAACAATTAAAAGCCTTCCAAAAGAAAATATTTGAAAAACATAGAAAAAATAAATGCTTAAAGTTTTTTTTTATTAAATGAAGGCTTAAAGTCGCATCAACTGCAGTGGTTATTAGCTACTATAATAGGTTTTATACATTCTGTGGTTGTAGAAGAAATATTATGTGCAATTTTCAGGTAGGTAGTGTTTGATACTGAGCACTGAATATGAATATTAAACACGGATAATATATGTAAGAATTCACAAAAAAAAGATAACACTTCAAGAAGCTTCCACTAAGTAGATGAGATGCCGGATATCGATGGCTTGAAGATATAGCTGAGTACATTATTGAAAGTATTTGGGTCGGATAGCATTTTCTTGAAGTCAGTCCCGATTTTGTGATGAATCCATTTATCGTTGTATTTGTTGCAGTCAACCAAAACATGATGCATGGAGACAGGAACTTCACAGTTCACATTGTTCTGGCCCAGTTTTGGTGATTAAGTGGGAATGGCTTAAGTTAGAGTGTCCAATTCTCATCCTAGTTAGCTTCGCTTAGTCTCTACGGTTTTTTAAGTTGATTTGATTTTTTTGGAACAAATCGCCTTTAACCAGGTGCAGCTTGGTCTTGTTGGAGGATATCCAATGATCATTCCAGAGGGTTTTGATAGCTTAACATATATAGTTCTTGAAGTCTTTGTAATGTAAAGAAGCCGACACACTAGGCACAGGGTGTAGGCATGCTGATTTGGCTAGAACGTCTACTGTCTCGTTTCCTTCGGTTCCCAGATTGAGACTGTATTCAAATTAAGATGATTTCCTTTCCTTTATTTCACAAGGTCCAATGTATTTCTTGAATTTCTTGCACGATGTGATCAAATTTGTTGGTGTTGTTGATGGCCTCAATTGCCGAAAGTGAATCCGTAAGACTAGCAAAGAAGGGGTCATTTGAAATTTTTTATATATTGCATAGCTTACAAAATAGCGTAGGTCTTGCATCTGAATATACTACAGCAATCCTGTAATTTAGACTCGAATTGGATTTCAGGTGTAACCATAGCGCATACAAATCCATGGTTTGCTTTTGATCCATCAGTATAAATAGGGATATGATTTGGGAGTCTGTTTAATATTTCTGCGAACGCAGCTCTGTATTCAGTCAGATCAGTTTGATTTCTGGGCAGCTCCTTCAAGTCACTGATTGCAGTGGGACATGCAAATTCCCAGTAGGGAAAATTGTAAAACCTTCTGGAAGCCATTTTTAGCATTTCGATGTTTAATTCTTGTAGATAAGTCTTCAATCTGACGCAGAAAGGCACGTATGAGTTTGGATGTTTCTTGTACTTGTCGTGATATTTCCCCAAAAACATGTTCTCATATGCAGGATTATTTGGTGTGGAGGCTATTGCAACAGAGTAAATAAGGCTAAGTTGCTTTCTTTCGGTAGCTAGTGGTGGTTCTTGAGTTTCTGCGAGAATGCTACTTGTTCGGTTGGAAAAAAATGCTCCCAAAGCAATTTTCAGGCCTGTATTATGTATGGGAGAGATCGTTTCTAGATCACTAGGTTTGGCAGAGTTATAAATTGAGGATCCATATTCCAATTTGGATCTGATAACAGCCTGGTAGGTGTTGGCTAGTATTTACTGGTCTGCTCCCCAATTTCTTTTGGCAAGGGTTTTTATGATTTTGGTTTTTATGTCTACGTTTACAATCATCTTTCAGGTATGTAAGGTTGGGGCATCATGTAAGTTTGTTGTCAACGATAACCCCAAGAATCCTCATTGTTTCAACAACTTCCAATGCGTAATTACTTAAGAACAGTCTCGGAATTTGATTATCTGATTTATTTTTAGAGAATAAGATACAAGTGGTTTTTGTTTTTGAAAATATAAAGCCAGTCTTGCCAGCCCAATCTTGCAGTTTATTAAGACAGCCTTGAATGAGTCCCTATGTTTTTTGTAGATCTCTTCCACTACAGAAGATTTTCATGTCGGCAAAAATACTTTTTCTTACAGGTTGCGAAATGCAGAAAGTCACATCATTGAATGTAATTAGAAATAGCGTAACACTCAAAACAGAACCATGGGGACCTATATTTTCGAGTTCAGTTTCTTTTGAAAGGTAACCATTTACTCTGACTATGAGTCTTGTAGGAAGGAAATTTTTTATAAAATTTATCATTGAACCATCTATACACTTGTCAAGTCAGATTTGTAAGATGCGATCTTTCCAGACGATTTCATTGCACTTTTCAATATCTAAGAAAACAGCTAAGAAATGTTGGTCACTGATGAATGCGTCACGTATATTAGTTTCAAGTTGTACAACGGGGTAAATGCTTAAAGTTGTTACATCTGACACTCTAAATTTGAATCAGTAACAAGTGACTCATTCGAAGTCAATTTTGACTGATTCAAATAATGCAGATTCGACGACTGACAAGTCAGACAAAAGTGACTTTTAAAGTTAGTCAATTTGACTCACTGATGAAATCAGTAATTTTAAGTGATCCAATCTGTTGAATTTTCATCTTAAAAAGGTCGATTTTTAACCAAAAAAGACGAATTTTCAACCCGGAAGATTAATTTTTTACCAAAAAAGTTAGCTTCATAACAAAATACAAGAATTTTCAACCACAAAGTTGAATTTTAAATTGAAAAAGATCAATTTAAAAAAAAAAGATTTTTCAACAAAGTAGTTAAATTTTTAACCAAACAGATACATTTTCAACTAAAAAGAGAATGCATTAAGCAAAAGAATGAATTTTTAATCAAACAGTTCAACTTTAAACCAATTACATAGATGAATTAAAGAAAAAAGAACTTTCTGCGAGAAGATTAATTTGACATATACCGAAAAAGATGTTAAAAAAAAAATTTCAACCAAAAAGTTTGAATTTCAACTAAAAAAATTCATTTAAAAAAAAAAAAGAATTTTCAACCAAATTGCTAAATTTTCTATCAAAAAGATTAATTTTCTAGCAAAAAGACATATTTTCAATCAAATAGTTGAATATTTAAATAAAAAAATATCAATTTACAAAAAAAAAATAGAATAGCCAAACTTTCACCTTACAAAAAATTATTTTTAAATCACGAAAACAACCAAATTTCAACGAAATAGTTACATTTTCCAGCAAAGAGAAGAATTTTCAACTGAAATCATGAATCTTGAACCAAAAAGTTATTTTTTAACAAATCAGTTAAACTTCCAACCAAGTAGTACAATTTTCAATACAAAAAGGTGAATTTTCAAAAAAATTGATCTAATCCGTAACTTTCAATGTGTTAATCAGTCATTTATGGTTAATTTTAATCATATATTAAAATGTAGGAATTTAATGAAGAATTTTAATTTAGAAATATTTTTACTGTTTCATTATAGGAAACTAATCAGTCACTTCTATTGCTAGAAGATCAGTGATTTCAAGTGACTATTTGATTGAGTCATCAATATTGATTGATTCATCTGTAAAAGAAACTGTTTTGTCAGTAGAAATTACATTTTTCTGAAGGATTTAAGCAAAATTGGTTCAAGCTTTAAATATAAGACCGCATTATCCGAATATAAGCATTTTGTCTTAAATTCAGTCTTACTTAAAATCAGATATATTTTACTGAATTTAATGCCAAAAATTGTATGCCTCGTAAAACAAACTTTAAGTATAATTTTTTTCTGTGAACAGTAAGTCATCAAAAATTTTATTTTTTAATTAAAGACCTTTAGACATTAATATTTCATCATTCCAAGTGCGAAAAATGTGGAGTAAATTGATTCAGTTGTGTCTATTACCTTGTCAATTGAATTACAAATTGATAAAGAATTTCACTTTATTTAATTACTTTAATTGAATTCAATGTTATGTCTCCTTTAATGTTACTAATTTTCAAAATTATAATCGGATTTATTCGAAATATATCAATTCTGAAAATCGTGACAAGTTTCAAATCGAAATGACAAAATATTATAAATTTTCCGTCAGAAACGTTCAAAAATAAACAATCGAATGATCCTCATAAACTTTAGTTTAGTTTACAATAAAAATAATCTTAACATTTATTCACTTCATTGCTGCACTTTTATTAATAATTTTTAAAAAATGTTCAAGATTTCAAATCAAATAATAATTCCAAAAATTTAATCCCACATACCTTAAGATTAGAGAACAAATAAAACATGGAATCGTAGAAAAGTTTTTATGTACGGCGGCCGCCGTCCGAATAGAAATGAGCCAAGCGCTGCTTAACTTCGGCAATCGAACGAGAAGCCTTAAACAAATTTCTCTACAGGAGAATTTAGTTTTTATTTAAATTTACTGCATTTAAGTACGACTGTCTCTTTAAACGATAGTTTCTTTTATAGAAACTTTTGTTTACTATTATAAGTTAAACAAAATGTATATTTACTTTCCGATCCAGTAACCACCCAAAGTATAATATAGTTAATAATACGGTTTCTTTCCTTCATCTCTTAAATGTGAAGTAGTAAGTGGTCCATTTATACTAATGATTTAACGTTCTAAGAAAGCGGATTCCTTAAATCCAAGCGAAGTCTATAATTTTCTGCACAATTAAATTAAAATAGAATAGAAATGATCATATATATTGCAAAAGAATGTACTGCACAATCACAATAGGTTGTTCCAAATATTTAACTTTAAATTTTTGGCAATTGACCCCCCCCCCTCTCCACCAATTTGTTCCTTTTCCGGAAAAAAAAATTCCGTATTTTTTTCATATCGTGCCCCCAGGCGTTTTAAATTAACATGTGGTTTTAAATGGAAAAGGTTTTTGAAGAAATGGGAAAGAGAAGTACTTGCGAAAGCTTTTTCTAAATTAAAGTTTGGTCTCCTCATCAGGAATATTCAAGGAATGATTTTCACTCAATACCTTTTTATTTTGTCCCCCCTATCCCTCTTGTATTGTGCCCGGGAAATGTCCCAAAAAATGCAAAACAGCAATTTTATGTAAAATTCATACTAAAGACGGTATTTTTTTTAACTTTTTCAACATGAACTATTTTTATTCGATAAGTGACAAGTTTTCAAGTGTTTTTAAAGTCATTTTTAATTGTTTAAACAATTATTATTTGTTTAAACAACATCTTTCACAGTAAATCGTGAAAAATTATTATTTTTCGGGATAAATGATACAGTTGATGAATTTGTTCGCATTTTCTTGAATAAATTACACAATTAACAAATGTTGAATCTAATATTTCATTGTTAAGGATAGTTGGCAATTGTTTAAACAATTTCAATTTGTTTAAATTAAACAATCGTTTCATCTTCTAAATCGTGAAAAGTAATTACTTTCTGGAATTAATATCGCAGGTAATGAATGTTCAGAGTGATATTATTTTTCAAAAGAGAATTTGTAATTATTTAAACAATTAATATCACTTGCTCCTTTTCATCGGAAAGATGGAGAAAATTATAGTTTTTCCGAATCTCTTACATTATTTCGCATATTAATCAGTATTATCTTTTATCAACGAAATCGATCCGAGAAAATAATTAAGAATAACGTAATTGAAAAAAATTGTATAAAAAAAATTATTATTCTATACAAAATTAAGGTACGGGAGTTCTAAAATAAAAAAGTACTGAATAAAAAGGGACATAGTGTGAGAGATTTAAATAATTGCTAGATATAATATTACTCTTAGCTTTCGTTAATTGTATCAATAATTTGAAAAACATTGTTTAAATAATTGAAAATTGTTTAAATACTTGGAAACTGTCTTCCACACAAAATATCACCCTTATAGCATTCATTAACTGCGTTATTGACGTCAGAAAATAGTAACTTTTCAAGATTTATAGGGGAAAAATTTTTTTTCAACAAACGATAATTGTTTAAATAATTGCCAAATATCGTTCAAAAATATATTATCCTCGAAATTCTTTAATTGTGACATTAATCCTTGGAAATAATAACTCCTGTCCATTCACAGGGAAAAAATTGTATAAACAAATAAAAATTCGCAAACTGTATCATTTATCTCAAAAATAATAACTTTTCACTATTTACAGGCGATAAAAATGGTTTAAACAATTTAAAATTAGTTATGAAATACTTTTACACTTGTCACTTATAAGATAAAAATAATTCATGTTGAAAAAGTTCCCAAAAATACCGACCTTAGCATGAATTTTACATAAAACTGCTATTTTTCATTTTTTGGGGCATATTCCGGGCACAGTAAAAGGGATTTGGGGGAGTCGCGATTGAAACTTATTGAGTGAAAACTATTTCTTGAACAATCCTTAAGAGGTGACTAAACTATAATTTACAAAAAGTCCATTTTCTTCAAAACTGAGCATTTCCCATTTGAAAAATACGGAATTTCTATTTCCGGAAAAAGAACAAATGGGGGGGGGCCCGAGTCGATCACCAAAAATCGAAAGTCGAATTTTTACAGGTATGAATTTGGACCACCTTACTGCACAGAGGTATACTGTCGTGATGCTAATAATCCCGAAATGGCATACTTAATTCAAAATAGACAATCACCATTTTATTACTAAAATATTATTACGCCTGGAAATTTTATCCGAATGTAAACAAAAAAGTCTTACAATAAATTAGGGGTCATTGACAAAATACGTGATACGTTCAGGGTGGGGGGGGG
>CAKNYM010051998.1:627373-662465 GCA_932195095.1 Andricus curvator
GGGGGGGGGTCTCCATGTATCATTTTCCATTTTGAGTACAATGGGAAAAGCATCGGGCAGATGGGGGGGGGGGGTGTTTAAAGTTATTGAAAAATGTATCACGTATTTTATGAATGGAATAGGAATATTTGTATAAATGCCGTAAAACAGTGAATCCTGCAAGATGTAAAGATTAATCTATAAACACTATATTACAATTCTACAAGCACAAATAATAAATGCTGGAATTGTAGTTGTGGTCACATTTTACAGTTTATTGTTTATTGCCCAACGTTTCTTAATTTTGTTATTAAAATTGTCATTAATGAAGAACTTGTACTTTCTAAGGAAAAAAAAGCAAAAGTAAGACTAAATGTACGTAAAATTACTTTCACTTATTTTCTATAAAAATTGAAATGTTCATAAAATGTTTT
Organism: Andricus curvator; assembly: GCA_932195095.1. Lineage (NCBI taxonomy): Eukaryota > Metazoa > Arthropoda > Insecta > Hymenoptera > Cynipidae > Andricus > Andricus curvator. The sequence continues at coordinate 627,787 of CAKNYM010051998.1, forward strand.
ATACAGCGGATCTAGAAAGTTATTATTTTTGCCATAATTGGAGATGGGTCGATAAAGTTAGAAGAAAGTAAATCTGTGCTCTATAATGTATTTTAACGGTAATTTAAAATATTATTATTATACCATTAAGCCATATCCCTCTTGGGGTAGCGTGACCCACACGTTGATGAAGGGAGTAGGAGTAATGTAGGAGTAGGAGTTGGTAATGGGGGGGGGGGCATAGATTTTTAGATTGATCAATAGAATTCCCGTGCTGTTTATTTAAATAACACGTTCGTTCTGCAACACTGCTTCGACCCAGGTCGCTGATCAATCTCTCTAGCGATCATCCCAGGCAAAGAGCTTCAGAAAGTCGTCATGTGAAGATCTTCACTTGGGCCTATTAGTATCCAAGGTCTTTTGTTTCAGGCGTCATTCACTCCACTGACTCTTCATCATGCATTTATTATAAACTATTTGTCGGCACACTTTTCTCTCCTGGCAGATCTCTTTAGCTTTCTTTACGTCCATGAATTTCCTTATGCAAGCTCTTGTTTTTATATGGCTTTTTATATTTCTCCGAATCATAGTCTTATTTACACATACCAACCACTCTTTCCTCAGTCTGCATCTGGGTACGCTACCATTTACCTTACCTCGATATACTTGTTTTGCCAGTCGTTCATCCTTCATTCTCTCAACATGCCCAAACCATATTAACAAATTTATTTCGCCATTGTCAATTAGTGTCTCATCTATACCACATTGTTTGAAGATTCTCACTTTACTGACTTTGTCCAATAGCGTTTTACCGCACACCATGCGCAGGTATTGCATGCCAACTGCATTAATTTTACTCTCATCCTTTTCTTGGTATGTCCAGGTCTCGCTACCGTACAGCACAGTGGATGTCAATATAGAATTATATATCCTGCTCTACCGAGAACCTTATTCTTATCCTCGTTTATACATATACATACATATATCTTTCCGTAATTAGTGAATAAGCTACCAATATATACATACTTATGAACTTGTTCTATTCTCTCGTCGTTTAGGACAATGTTGCATATTGTTTTCTCACCCTGACAGATTGAAATTTACCAGAGACTCTTGAAGCAAAAGTTTTCTTTTATATGCAAAGCGCATTTTACTCTCGATGAAACCACCGTAGGCGGGAAATTCGGCACAAATGCCGGAATTGAATATCTTGATCAATTTTAAGTTCCCTGAGTACGCAGTTAATCTCATTGGTTGCACTAACCTTGTGGTAAATTTTAATGGCAGCTTGATGTCAGATGTGGCCCAGGTCCAGCTTTATCTACACTGTCTAGTCAGAAAGATCTAATCTGGCACAGGTCTTGCGCTAGTCTTGCCCATGTCTAACTTTATCTAGATTCTAGATCGTCTAGTCTGGAAGTTCTGATCTGGCCAATAACTGGCGCTACTCAGCTATCGAAGAATAATGAAAGTTCTAAGTTCGGTCTGGTATGGACTAGGACTGGCGCTGATCAGCTATCCTTGCACTAGAAATGTTCTAAGTTCATTCACCAAATTTTTCATCTTGATAATGTGGTGTGGTCCAGGTTTGGCGCTGATCAGCTAAATACACTTATTGTGAAAAATGATTTTTTCCAAGCCATTACAAAAATACAGGGAGTCCAGCAAGCGGCTGAACGGCCTCCAACTAGTGGCTAATCAGTCATTAAATAGTAGCTGACCAACCAATAACTAACAGTTGACCATATGGTCTGATATAGGGTTAGCCAACAAAAAAAAACGTTACACTTTTGGCCAGGCCCAGATCAGACCATCTGGTCAGCGTCAAGCCTGGAAATGGCCCAAGTCTGGGCCGGCCAGCGCCAGAAGATTTTTCCATGCGGGTCCTTCCAAAAGTACATCTATGATTTCTAGTCGATTTTAAGTTTCAACTTTAGTCAGTGTCATCTCAGGGAAGACGAGGTGGATATCCAGAACTTCATTTTTTGTATTTTTTTAAATTTAGATACCACTTCCCGCATTGATCACACAAATTAGGGGGCTGAAATTGATTTTGCTATTTCATTGATATTAGCCCTATACAGCCATTCTTTACAAATAATTCATGTTCACACGAAATGAGACGTCGAGTTAAAAATTGAGAAATTAACCATAAGGCTCCATCAGGAACATTTTTACTGTCCTAAATGTTTATAATTAGAAAAAAAAGCTTTAATTTGTAATTATAAACATTTAGGACCATACTAGCGTTTCTTAGTGCCTTTTAGTTAAATTCTCAATTTTCTTAGCAAACCACACTCTTCCGCTGTAATCATCTTAAGTCTGAGAGAAAATCACTATAAGGGATAATCCCGACACGACGCAACCGTAATACGACATCCACTTCTGCTTCTTCTGTCTTCCATGGTAAGCAAGAGTTTATTCACAATTTTTTGTTAATTATATATTTTTATAGAGAGCTGCAGATTTTATTTATTAGCCTTTTGAGTTTCAAAGACTTAAAAATACCGATTCAAACATGTATTTCCAGAAATGATTAAAAAAGAATACAATTGAGGATAGGGAACGTCCACATATTACGTGACGCTATTTTTAGTGATTTTTGACCGACCATAAATTATAACGTTACCAATTTGAGGGAGGGTTTAGTACGTTTCCTGATGATACATTTCAAGAAATTTTGCGGAAGAGTGCCCCTATTTCCCCCTTTTTTCAATAATTCTTAATTTTTCTCTGCAAGCCTTCGATGGACTCTGCCATAACAATCTTATCATCTGCAAACGCTAACCCACGCACCTTCACAGTCCTGAGATCCACAACCTTCTTCGTTGAAGAAGGACATTCTGAGACACTTGTCCATGAATATAATAAACAGCCAAGAGGACATAACGCATTCTTTCCTAATATCGAAGCAGTCACTCAGTCGCCCATTTACCCTCACACTCGCTTTGCTACCTGCATATACACTGGCACCGCGATTTACCGGGGGTTTCGGGGATACCCCCAATGGCTTTCACGGCCAATCGGAGTTTTCCGAACCGTTCTTCTCCTTCTTGCTTGTGGCTTCTTGTAGTGCCGAACCGTAAACTGCGAAACTCCGCTGACCTTGCAAGAGCATCACTCTCGCCCCCTTGCACCACCTCATCCGGTATATCAGGTTCCGGTAAAACACGGTCCCAGTGTATTGTTTGTATTGCATTTAGAAGCCATCCATTCCCTGGCGGACCGAACGAACGGAGCGGATACGCTGCAGCGTATCCTCACAGTATCCACATCGTATCCTCTCCGTATCATGCAAGAAAAACTCATTAAAAAAGGAAGATGAACATTTCACTTGTTGAAATTATGATTCTACGTGAAATTTTGCGTTAAAAGGTCACGGAGTAATCGCAATAGTTTTTCTTGCAACATTAAAAACTTTAAAAAAATATAATACTTATCGATGACGTGCGCTGAAGGCGACTTCAAACGCATCGTCGTTCAGTAGCAGTTGATAGGCGTTATCCGTCGACGATGCGTTTGAAGTCGCCATCAGCCCACATTATCGATAAGTATTATATTTTTTTTAAGTTTTTAATGTTGCAAGAAAAACTACTGCGATTACTCTGTGACCTTTTAACTCAAAATTTCACGTAGAATCCGAATTTCAACAAGTGAAATGTTAATCTTTCTTTTTTAATGAGTTTTTCTTGCATGATACGGAGAGGATACGTTGTGGATACTATAAGGATACGCTGTAGCAGATCCGTTCCATTCGTTCGGTCCGCCAGGGTTGACTCCGCACTCTTTCAGGACTTCCCGAAGCTTGCTACTGTCCACCTTATTAAACGCCTTTTCCAGGTCAACAAATGCACAGAAAACTTTTTTGTTTACCCTCAAACTTTCGCCTGTGTTCTGTCTCAAGCTAAATATCTAACCCGCACATTCCTGGTATAAATCCGCATTGGACTTCCAAGATCTTCTCTTCTGTTATTTTCATTACCCTATGAATAAGTATTTTGAATATATTCTGCTTACGATACTTTGTAAGCTAATACCTCTGTTATTATTGCAGTTGTTTTTATCCACCTTTCCTTTGTATATTGGGAAGATAATCGCCGTATTTCAGCCATCTGGAACTTCCCCCCATCTTGATACATAAATTTACCAAAGCGCACAGCCTGTGAGGTATATATTAGCCACCGTATTTATAAGCATTTCAGCGTTAATACCATCTACACCAGTAGCCTTACCATTCTTCAAGTTCTTAATTATATCCCTAATCTCAAAGGTACAGATTCTTTCAACTGTGTTTTCCAATGTATCGTCTTCTAGGTCGCAGTTGTGTTACCTAATGCCTTGAAAAAGTCTCTCAAAGCGTCTTTTATATCGTCCACATCATATGCCATTTCACCCTTGCTATTTCGAATGCCGACTAACTCTGTACTACTACTTCCTTTCCTAATTATCATGGCCAATTTCCAAAATAGTTTCTTACTTCCTTCAAAATCGATTTGCGAATCAGTCGTCTCTCATCCACAATAACAAAGTCAATCATACTGTGGCTATTGCTTCTGCACCAGGTGCACAAGTGGATCATTTTATGCCTAAACCAAGTACTTGTAACAAAATAGGCCCTTTTTAAAACCAATCTGACCCCGTTACCATTCGTTTACGAATCTCCGAAATTACCTAGCACCCTGTCCGTATTCTCGCGTTGGACTCCAATACATCCATTCATATCCCCTAGTTACCCTAGTAGAATGATTCTTTCCTCATGATCGCAAGTTATTTCATATAGTATCATTTAAAGTGTCCCAGAAGGCGTGTTTTACTTCACTCCTTTCACCATCAACTGGGGCGTAGCACGCTATAATACATAATCTTCTGATTCCAACTTTCATTCTAACCCACAAAAATCTGGGAGATACAAATTTATGGCCCTTGACATGATGTTTTGCACTCTTATTCATAATCAGACCGACACCTTGACTACCATGTGATTCACTATCTACTCCCGACCATAGTTCGAGACCCTGCTTCAACTCAATATTTTCTATCACTCTACTGTCGCATCCCTTTTTCTTTGTTTCAGGTACACATAAAATATCTTTTGCTTTCTTACGTGCATTGTTTCTAGTAATGGTCTTTCCTTAGGATCATTACCGCTCTAGCATTTCAAACACCCTGTCTCCATTCATCGCCTGAAACTTTACCAGATGCATGCCTTTCGTCAAGCAAAGTTTCGATCCATTCCGAGGGTACTATATTGTTTGTATTTTTCATTGTTTAAAGATTACGGCCGAATACCAACTTGGTGCTAGAAGTGTATTTTGCGAGTAAAAATCATTCCAAAATAATTAGTCAAGTCGTCGTAAGGTGGAGAGACCAGTTATAACGTCAGTCCCACCCGACTTTTGTCAATGGAGGGGGAGTATATGAACATAACTAGAAACGAAACAGTTATGGTTGGTTTATGCGTATTTTGTTGATAAATCGTTTTTTTTTCGAAAATTAATCTTTTTGATTAAAAATTCATTTCTTTGGTTGAAAATTGAACTATTTTGCTAAACAAATTTTTATTGGTTGATAATTAATCTGTTTTGGTTGAATTCAACTGTTTTTTATTTCAAATTAAAGCGGTTGTTAGTTAAAATATTAATTATTATAGGTTTCGTTGAGAATTAATTTTGTGGTTGAAAAATCAACTACTACGGTTGAAAATTGATGAAAACCTGTATTTGTTTGCAAAATTTATTTAATTAAATAACAAGTGATGTCACTTGACAAAATCTTATAATAAATAGCGTCTTTTCTGAGTCATTCTGCTACTTCTATTCAAACTACATCGATTTGTTCAAAAGTAGTACAGTCGTGAGTTTGTTTATAAAATGAAAAATGATTGTTAATTGATGATTCTTCATTTGCTCGTTAAAAATTCACGAAAATCTGTATTTTTTAATAAAATTTAATAAGATTCTTTTTAAGTCACTAGCAGTCGATTTCGTAATAAATAATATCCATTTGTTGACAAGTATTCATGCTGTGAATTTGTTTATAAAATAAACAATTCTTATTAGCTTTCCAAGTTATTTAAAATAGCTTCCGCTGAAAAAACGGATTTTATCAAATGTATTTAAACAATTAACAATTGTTTATCAGGTAATAAAAATCGTACATATATACTGTGGACAAATTTTCGATCAATTTTGTTAAAGGAACAAAGTGTTTAGAGCATGAAATGGCTAAGATACGCATTTATTTATAAAATTAACAATTACTTTGGATATTTTCAAATGAAAAACTAAGCCGTGTTCTTACGTATATACCGAACAAAAATTTTTTATCTTGAAGTAGCGCTTTCACTCATTAATTTGTTAATATAAAAATACAATTTTTTAAACGTTTTAAATTTCTGAACATTGTTTTTATGTTTTACATAATGTAAGTAGTTGTAAAAAAGTGGGATCGTTAATAAACCAAAAAAATTTTAAATGTCAAATTTTTTGTTAAATAAAAAAGTGATAGAAAAAAATTTCAAAATCGGTTCTCACAAATCTCTTTAAAATTTAATTAGCTTCCATTTTAGAAGAAATACTCAGATCGGGTTTAAACTGTAAGCTCTATGGTGTTCGATTTAATTAAAAAATATAAAGATCTTGGCCACAATAACTAAAGAGTCAATCCATTTCCTGAATATCAGAGTTGTAGGGGGTCTAGCGATTTTGATTAAACTTTATTAAACTTTAGTGTTGGATGAGTGAAGTTTATGTTTAAAATGGTTTTCCAAAATTTTCAAATTTCAGGGAGTTACAGGATTTTGAATTTCGAGACCCGCCTTTTTTTAAATCATCATATCTCCTAAACCATAGATTAAATTGTTATGATTTTTGCAGATGTAGCGTGAAATTTAAAGGCCTTTATATGCAATCAAAAAACAAAACAAAAAAATTCAAAAAAGGGATCAAAATAATATTTTAAAATTTTGATTGCATTTTTCGTTCAAAAGCGCACTTTTATTTTTTTTTAATATAAATATTTCGATTCCTTTATCATTTTCTGCGTCGATTCTGAACAAAAAATTGATGGACACTCTTTAACTTTCGGAGATATTAATTTTTTGTGCAACCACGCGGCCTCACTATCCACGCGTAATAACAGACACAGTGGGTTTACAATTTTATGTTAATGCAAATAGCGAACAAATGTTGATTCTTTCCTTTTTCTTCTAGCTTTTTTTAAACAACTTTCATACGTTATGAACAAATTATAATTTAAAATAGTGAAAATTATCGATTTTTCGTTTTTAAAGTAATATTTCGGCGATAAAATGACTTAAGGACACTGAGAGTGTCCATTCATTTTTTTTTAATCGACGCAGAAAATTAGAAGGAATACAAATATTTATATTTAAAAAATAAATAAAAGTACACTTTTGAAAGAAAAATTCAATCTAAAATGTATTTTATATTTTTGTTAGCCCCTATTTGAAATTGTTTTGGTTTTTGAATTGAGTTAATAAGACCTGTACATAATACGCTACTCTTGCAAAAATCATTTAAATTCAGTCAGCGGTTCGGGAGTTACGGCGTTGTCAAAAAAGTCGTGCCTCAAAATTCAAAATGCTGTAACTCCATGAGTTTTTAAAAATTTGGAAAACCATTTTAACCATAAATTTCACTTACCCAACTATAAAGTTTGACCAAGTTTCATCAAAATCGCTAGCCCCCTACAACTCTGATATTCAGGAAATGGATTGACCATAAATTAAAATAGAATAGAAGTGATCTTATAAGCAGTTTATTATTGATAGAACAGGATTTATTCGATCGCATTGTGTTCGATGGTTATTGCACAGGGGTATTGTCGCTCCATTATACTTCACTGTCGTGACGCCTATATTTCTACCGGTAAAACCTCAGAGTTCAAAGAACAATCGATACTACGGGATACAACAAATACATGGATTTAAATCCTGCATTTTTCATTTTCTACACTGCCACAGGAAAATTTCATTTCTTACTTATCTCCTACATTACATTAAATCGATTTCATGCGTATGCGATTGATAGAAATATCTAACAGTAACAGGAAAATTGTATCTAGGGACTTATCTTTTACGCTCTTAAACATCCCGAAATGGCATACTTAATTCAAAATAACAATCACCATTTGTTACTAAAATATTCTTACGCTTGGCAATTTTATCAGAAAGTCTTCATCTACGAGGAACAACTTACATTAAATTACAGAAATATCTGTATAAATGGTGTAAAATCGTGAATCCTTCAAGATGTAAAAATGAATCCATGAACAGATCCAAGTGTATTATTGTTTATCGATAGCCACAAGTCTACAAGCAAAAATAATAAATGCTGGATTTATAGTTGTGGTCACATTTTACAATTTATTGTTTATTGCACAACGTTTCTTTACAGCAGATGCGGAAAGTCGTATGAAATGAGTGGACAAGACTTTTCATTTCTTCTTGTACTTTATAAGGAAAAAATTGAGCAAAAGAAAAACTAAGTGTACCTAAAACGCTTTTCACTTATTTCCTATCAAAATTGAACTGTTGATAAAATGTTGTGGCATAGTTGAAGATGAGTCGATAAAGTTAGAAGACAGTAAATCGGTGTTACAATGTATATTAACGACAATGCAAGATATAACGCAGCGACAGAATTACGAGATTTCTACGCATAATTTATACGTACAATTTACATCGTAATTTCATGAGACAATTAAAGTAATTTTTATACATAATGTTTACTTGAAACGTGGTGGAAGTATAAAACACTAAGTTACCGTTTTAGGTATGAATAGAGTGAGTTCTATAATTTGTATCATGTTCCTGTACGCGAACATGGTTCACCAGTAACGGGTTTTCTTGTTAAATCTATCCTTATTCACTAAAGTAAATACGTGTGTCATTTATTGAGTTTCTTAACTTCTTTTTCTTTACAAATTATAATATATTCTACCATGTTTCTCTGTAATATCTCGCTCACTCGAATCAGTACGATTCGACGTCTTCGCAACTCGGTTGATAAGTACATCGAACAATTTAGAAATCTCTGATTCCCTTATTATGTTTAAGGGACTCTTATCGATGCTTAAATCTATGTTCTATTGTATTTACACACATTATGCGCACCGCAAGTTGCCCCTCAAATTTGAGCATCTTCCCTCTTGCCATGAAAAAGATTAAGACTGATAAGGGGCCATCCATAAATTATGTAACAGCTTTTACAATATACGTCATATTTTTGGCAAATAAACCTTATAGGAAATCCAAGTATTCAACATTATAACGTTAAAGTTTAATAATTTTACAGTAAAAGATTGTATTAATGTTATAAAGACTTCATATTGATATAATTAAATTAGTATTTTGTTTTTTCATAAACATTCGGTGAAAAAATATCAACAAAAATAAAGTTTCTTCGCGATTTTTGAAATTATCCGCTAAATCATTCAACATTTTTTTAATCTATCGGGTCAAGCTAAGCTATTTGAAAAGAATCCAAGGGTCTTCCACATATTTAAAAGGATTGGGAATATTTTAGAGAATTCCAAGGAAGTTTTAAGAGATTAAAAAAACGTTAAGGAATTTCCAGAAATGTCAGATTTAATTTAACTTCAGGGGATTTGAAATAATTTTCAAATATTTCAAGATATTTCCAAAGATTTGTAAAAATTAAACGACTAAAATATTTCAAATCTGGAAATAACTTGGAATATTTGAAAAGATTCCAAAGAATTTCAGAAGATTTCCAAAAACTCAAAAGTATTTTAAAGGAATTTCAACGGATTTCACGAGATTTTATAATATTTCCGAGGATTTCAGTAATTTAAATTAATTTTAAAGGCTCTCAATAGGGTACTTTAAGGAAGTTACAGGATCTCAAAGGATTTCATAGAACTTTTAAATATTCCAAGGAATATAGTCAGATTTTATGAAATGTTACGGGATTTAATAATATTTTAATGCTATTTTAATTTTAATGATATTTTTAATTCAAAAAAATAATTATAAATGTTAATGAAATGAAATTTTAAAGAATTTATTTTTAAGAATTGAGGGATTTGAAATATTAAAAAAGATCAAATATTTCAATGAATTTCAGTAGATTTCAAGAATTTGAAGGGATTTCAAAGGATTGGGAATATTTTAGGATTTTTCAAAGGATTCCACGGAAGTTTCAAGAGTTTGAAAAAATTTCAAGGAATCTCTTCAGATTTACTTTAACTTCACGGGATTTTATAATATTATAATGAAATTTCAAAGAATTTATTCACAAGAAGTGAGAGATTCCAAGGAATTTGCGAATATTTCCAAATATTTAATTTTTAAGGATGTTAAAGGCTCTCAAAAATGTATTTTAATGAATTTTCTAGGATCTTGAAGGATTTCAAAAAATCTTACGGGACTTCAAGAGATTTTTATAAAATTTCAAAGAATTTATTCACAATAATTGAAGAATTTGAAATATTTAGAGATTTTCAGGCGCTTTAAACAATTTTAAGGGATTTCAAAGGATTGGGAATATTTTAGGATTTTTTAAAGGATTCCAAGGAAGTTTCAAGGGTTTAAAAAATTTGAAGGAATTTCCAGGAATATGATCAGATTTTATTTAACTTCACGGGATTTTATAATATTTTAACGAAATTTCAAATACTTTCTTTACAAGAATTGAAAAATTTAAAAGATTTTCAAATATTTTAAGGTATTTGAGAAGATTGTATAATCTGGTTTTATACTACATTTTAGTAGCTTTTTTTATGATCACAATCGATCTTAAAACATTTAGGTTATTTTAGCTCGTATTTAGCTCATTGAAAAATCTTGAAAAATAATATAAAAAATTTAGATTTTGATGAATATTTTTATATTGAATTTTCTTGGAAAAATTACGTAACACAGGCGGGACGGTGGGGAACCCAAACTAATTTGTTTACGAATTTTTAACATGGGGGGAAGGGTAAAAAATTTGTTACATAATTTATAGACGACCGCCAGCATCTTATGCAAATTGTATTATTAAGAATCAATAAACCATGTTTTGAACAGGACAAACTTTTTTTCAACAATATTCTTTTCACTTCCCACGAACGTTCCCAAAAAGCCAATGGATTGTTTACAAGTATTTTTTTCAGAAAGATACTATTTGGATTGAAATCTTCAAATTCGAATTCAGTTATTGTGTTCCACTGGCTCAGCAAATTCTGTTACGAAAAAATTGCTTATTGTTCATAATATGTACATTTACCGAGATATAAAAATACTAATAAGAAACGCATGGTCAAGACTTCTTTAGACAAATCATTTTCTTCAGAAGTTTCAACCAGTTCATAGTCGAGTTTGGCAGTATATTGTCTCTAGCTATTTGCACTCTTATATATTTCCCTTTTACACCGAGTAAGACACGAACAGCATTGCACCAAACGTGGTTATGATTATTTTTTTGTAATTTTACAATTACTTTTATACATAATAGTTGGAAGAGATTCAGTAGTCTCTACTTGGTGGGACGTTGGCTGTATTGAATTGAATATTGCTAATTCTAATAACTCGCAGCTAAAAAAAGCTGTCAGTGTATCGTTCTAACGAATAAGGACATCAAGCAGAATTGGCTTCCTCGTGGAATTGTATTTCACGTAGAAAAAACGCGTTAGTGGAAGAAAATGTATCATCTGCTTTCTGCCATCACCGAAACACTTAGTTCCATTAGAAATTCTATCCGTAAAAGTGATATAATACTAGGACTTAAAATTTAATTATATTCCCTACTAGAGTCGAATAAAAACAAGAGTTTGGGCGTCTCCCTGTTGTTGACGCACTCTTTAAATCTCTCCGAAATTATAAAATAACATCCACGCCATTTTGCAATACACGAATTTTTAATACTCAATTTTTCAGAGCGCGAATTTAAATTTCAACAATAAAGAGCAATGATCACAATCTTATGGTTAAAAACTATCATTAGGGTGGTCCAAAAATCACAGAGTTTAAAAAATTCTATGTGCTTCTAGACATTTTTCTTCCCTAAGAAAAAAGCAAAGTTTAATTCTAAATAGCTTCGTTAATTTTCTATGATAAATGTTGTGAAGTTGTATAACTTAAGATAGTTATTGCTTAAGTTTTATATAATTTTAGGAATAAAAATAATATTATCAGTCATTTCTTATGAAAGAAAAAACCTTATTTTTTACAAAAAAAGTTTAAAACTTACACACAGTAATTATTTAAACAATAGTTCTTGTAATTGAATTATGTCTTACTGTTACATCTTAACAATTTGTTTAAAATTTTGAATTTTAATAAAAATAATCCATCAGTTATTAAAAATTAACCATTTTTCAAAAATTGGAAAAAAACGATAGTACAAAAAAATCAATTGTAAACATTGTTAAAATAATTTATTTTTGAAGTTTTAAAATTTTGTCATTAAAAATAATGTTTTTTATTCGAAATTATATTATCAGTAATATTATTTTGATTGGTAAGATCATAAAAAACTTTTTTTTCAGACGTCTGATTTTTGGCAAGACAAATGCCTTAAAAGAAAAAAATTACATAATTTACGTTTTCTTCTAATAATTACGACTTAGTGTACCTAAACTTGTAGATATTTTCGTTATAAATGCATTGGGACCATACAAATTGTTTAAATGTTCTTTTATTCCTTTCTATTTATCTTTAAATAAATATAAAATAAATAAAAATAATATAAATAATTTATATGGTATCAATGAATTCGCATCGAAAATTTCGACAAGTTTAGGGGCACTAAGTCTTAATTATTAGGAAAAAAAAGTAAATTACGTCCTAAACATTTTTTGCTAAGCACGAAAACGAAGATATTAAGAGTTATGACCTTAACGAGAGAGAGAGAGAGAGATTTCATCCGATTGGATTAAATTTTCTTAGGTATTTTCCTTTTTCAAAACGGAACAAGAATTTCCAAAAGCACATTGCATTTTTCAAACCTGACGATTTTTGGACCATCCCAACCTATCATGTATCAATAGAAATCAATCGACTTTCGTAATCGAGACTTTTTGAAGACTGAAAGAGGCGCGAGGATCGACATAAAACAGAAGACATTTGGCGATAACGTGTGTATTTAATAAACTCGTGTTCAAGATGAAAAAAAGGAAAACAGTCGCTCAACGGTAATCTCTTTTCTTTGGCACTTTTAATTTTTAATTATCGTAGAGACGCAGTGAATGAATTATCAGCAGTGAGAAACATGCGATTACTGAGTAATTCGAGACATCACGAATCCGAGCATCACAGTGCGAAGATAACTATGATTCTCCTATCGGCAAAAAGGTCTCATTACCTGTGAGTCAATTGATTGTCTAATTTCATAATAATACTCAACATATTTTTCGCAACAACGTTCCGCTCTCGAGATCGAGCGAGCAGTTCTCGAATTCTACACATATACTCTTTATTTCGTACAAATATCATAATAAATCTTATAAATGTGGTATGTATAGTCTCACTGGCACTACATCACCCGATAGCATCGATGGGACATAAAAATCTCTAGTGTCTTTCGTTACATTATTAACATGGAAGAGAATTCCGATAGTTCCTCTGACCTCTCTGAGGTAATAAAAACTACCGACTAACATTTGGTCTCCAGAGTGGCGTTTCCTGCCTTTTCGGAGAGATTGTTCTCTGATTTTCGCTTGACATCTGGGTGGTAACTTGGCGAATCTTCCGTGACCAATATCTGAGGTATGACTTCTTCCAAGGACAAGATTTCGGTTACTGTTGGAGAATAACTCAGAGTCGTGCCTTCGCTCGTAGGCGATGTGACACAACTATCACCGACACTCCTGCTGCGCGAGGTGGAACGATTCTTCTCAAATTGATGGATATTCAAAGATAAGCTGGCTTGAATAGACATTTTATCCAGGGGTAACGAGTTCGCTTGTTGCACGTCGACATGCGAAGGACTGCGAGAGTGTACGACATGCAGAGGACTCTCGGAATTGGACACGCTTTCATTCGAGAGAATCTTGGAACTCGCTGCTAATCTGCTGGCACAAGGAGAGTACTTGGACAAATTGATGGTGATCTTGTCCGATTCTATTGTCAGAGAGGATCTGCTGAATTTCTTGTGAGGGCTGCAAGAAGTCTTCTTAACTTTGAATGGCTTGACCGTTTTGCTTTTATCTTGAGCCACCTTGGTTATCTGGTAAAGTCCTTTGGTTAAATGATTCTTTGAATTCTTACTAAACCACAAGTACTTCTTGGTTTTTGGCAACTCCAGATCCAAGTCGTCGCTACAGTCGCTGCTTTGCAGGTCTATTTCTTTGGCGACGAATCGCGCTTTGGAATGAAGTTTTACCCTTTCCTTACTAGCAGCCTCCTCAAGAACCTGGAATTGTAATGAATATGAGTTGTAAGAGACGTTTTAATGCGTTTATACCGAGATTCTTTCGAGTCTGAACCGATATTTACATCGTTAGAAGCTTCTGAACTTGACGAATTCGCCTTCTCTTTGTTCCTGGTCGCTGGTTTCAAGTTCTCGCGTTCGGTGGAAGTTTGGGAAGCACGTTTCTTGCGACGGTTCGGCTTACGGTGCTGATTAGATTTTGAAGGCGTTTTGCTGTCTTTCTTGTTGCTGTCCTTAGAGTTTTGTTTTTCCCATTTGGTGTCCAAACAGTTTGACTTGGCGTTGAAGGTTGCTTTTAATTCGGATTCTTTTCGAAGAGAGTGCAGTTCCTTTTTTACTGGTTTGGTAGTCTCTCGTTTCTCTCGCTTGGATTTCTCTTGTTCCTCGGGGAAAAATATAGCCTCGTCATTGGATACTGGCGAGGGGTCTCCGTCACAGGGGAGTGTGACGATCTCCCCTGCGGAAGGTGATTGCTATACGAGCTTTTCGGTAGGCGAGCTGGTCGAGATGGAGCTGATTGTGTTGGAGTTATTTGAAATAGATTGTACCTGACTATTGACATGTGTGAGACCAACTCCCTGCCCTCCCTGACTCTGGGAGAGGCTGAGTCGCCGTCAGTTCACCAATTCCACACTCACAAATTGCTTCAGACGCTCTAAATACTGGTTGTACAATTCCACATCATTGTGACCAGCACCCTGAAACAAGATGAGCAGAGCCATGAATTCTGATTTATCTATATAACTTTTCAATTGAGATGTTAATAAGCTTGTGAGTAGATGAGTAAGGGGGTTTCTAATTCTAGATTTCTACATTGCCGACATCGAGAGCGCTCGACAGCTCAAGTGGTTCGTGTCCGTACTAAGTTTCTAGAATGTTCTTGATGACGTCAAAAAACTATATTGCGAAATTGTGAGAAGTGAATCTTGCGCAAACAGCTATTTTGAAAAAAATTTAGACCAATGCTACTACCAATTCACCACGTTGGCTAAAATAACATATCACCATTACCAAAAATCGAAAGTTTTCAACGTTTTAAAGATTTCTAAAAATTTCAACGGATACCAAGGGTTTTCAAAATATTTTAACTGATTTCAGGGATTTGATGACTGATAGAGTTTTGATAGAGAGATTTTTAAAGATTTACAAATTTCAAGCTAATGTATGGGATTTCTATGTATTTGTAGAGATTTTACCAGACCCATGCCATTTTATTACATATTTAAAAAAGTTCAATGGATTTCAAAGATTTTACAAGATTCCAAGAAATTTCAAGAGATTACAAAATTCGTAGGGATTTTAAAAGGGTATCAAAGATATCAGTGGATTTTAAGGAATTATAGGGAATTGCAAAGAATTTCGAGATAACTCTAGGCAGTAAATAACATGCAATTGAATTTTAAAAGACTTCTAGGAATTTCTACGGATTTTATGGAGTCACAAACGATTTCAAATATTTAATAATTTTTAAACGATATCAAAGATTTCAAGATGTACGGGGTTTCCAAAGATTTCAAAAGATTTGAAGGATTTTAAAGAATATAGTGTATTTTAAAAGGTTCCCAGGAATTTCATGGGATTTCAAAGAATTTCGTAGAATTATAAACAATTTCAAGAGATTTAAAAGATTTCATGGAATTTTTACGGAATTTACAACATTTCAAGGGGTTTCAAGGATTCTTCATTATTTGATGGATTTGTAAGACTTCAAAAGAAATTAAAAGATTCCGTAAAATTATAAGGAATTTCTATGGATTTCAAGGGGTTTACAACATTGGATATTTTTCCAGATATTTCAGAGGATGTCAACAGAATTCATGGATTTTTAATATATTTAATTGGATTTCAAAGGATTTCAAGCCATTTGAGGGGTTTAAAAGATTTCAAGGAATATCAAGGGGCTTAATCAGATTTTACGGAATTTCAGAAGACTTCACCATTTTTTAAAGATTTTTTAAAGATATTACAGATTTCATTATTACAATGAAATTAAATTCAAAATAAATCAAAATTAATTTCCTCTTTAACGTCCAACATTTGGAGGATGACTACTTTTTCTTTCCTCTTTTTTTTATTTTAATTTCAATTTGAATTGAGACATTTAAGAGTGTAGTTAGATTTCAAGATGTTTTACAGGGTTTTACTCGATTTTTATGAAATTACTTGCCAACGGCCATACCACGCTGAAAAACCCAGTTCTCGTCAGATCACTGAAGTTAAGCAGCGTTGGACGCGGTTAGTACTTGGATGGGTGACCATTCAAGAATACTGACATGAGTGCTGTTGGCACATCGTGGGTGTGGTGAGCCCACACTTGTAGTTATTTATAACTACAAGAAAAACCTAGAAACACTACCCGAATCGGGTAGTGTCACGCCTACCCTGAAAGGGAAATGGTTTAATGGTATATACTGATGATTTCACAAGATTTAAGGGATTTTATAAATTTCAAGCGATTTTAAAAGGTTTAGGGTATTTAAATTTTTTAAGGAATTTAACGAGATTTCAACATTTTTAAGGGCTTTCAAAGAATTTCGTAGGATTTCAGATAATTTCAAAGGATTTTAAAAGGTGCCCATAATAGAAGACATATTTAAAAGATTTCAAAGGATGCTAACGTATTTCTAGAGAACTTTAGAGAATAAATTACAGGAAATTTCAAGAGACTTGTAGGGATTTATAAGGATTCATACGGACTTTAAAAATGTTCATTTTATTTAAGACATTTATAGGATTTCAAAAGAAATTATAAGATTTCAAGGAATTTCTACAGATTTCAAGAGATTTAAAAAGACTGGCGACTTACCAGGAATTTTTAGAGGCTCTCAATAGATTTTAAGTGTTCTTGAAGGATATCAACGGATTTCAAAGCTTTTAGGGCATTTTAAACTGATTCGAAAGGATTTTTAAAAAAGTTAACAATTTCTCAAATGAGTCCGAGGCCTGAACTTAGCACAGACACGAACCACTTGAGCTTTCAAACGGTCACGATGTCGGCAAGGTAGGAACCTTGGATCAGAAACCCCCTTACTCATCTACACTTATTACCTGAAAATAACTCTCTTAACATATTACAAATTTAATTTTAATTGAAAAAAGTTGCTTCTAACTTGAAGCGTAATTTAATTCGCAAATAAAAGTGACGATCTGAAAGGCACGTGAGTTTTAAATTGATTACATAAGAGGAAGAACAGACGTTTGTCTATTTTTAATACCGCACGTTAGAAATGGAACTGCAAATAAAGGTCTAATGTTTGATACAAGGAAACCTTCTCATAAGAACACGTGTCTAAGATGAAATACAAAAATGACTAGAAATTCTCAAATATATGTTTTGAACTAGAGAACATGGATTCAGGTGAAAGAGAGATAATATATAAAGGTGAACTATTATTGTAAAAGAGCACACGAGTGTCTCTATTGCAGATATTAGAAATCAATGTCTGCATAAAGGAGCAACCTTGCATTCTTCAATTCAATAGTTGTATCATATTGACCCAATAATATACTACCCTAGATTTATTGTTCCCAGTTTATAAAAGGATTATTAATTAACTTTCCTCATCTATTTTTTCTTTTGTAATTGTTAAGTAACTTGCTACATTCGTAGAAATTAAGCTAGCTGAAGGAATTCCTTTAACAAGCAGTTTATAATTACCTCAACCCATAAGGGTTCAACAGCCCTTGGACATCTCTCATATATTTCTTGTCCATGACTGAAATTTATCACTTCGTCTTGAGTTCCGTGAATAACCAGTACGGGCGACGTCACTTTCGGCACTTTATCTATACTGTAATTGAAAAAAATATTACATAAATAAAGGTCTTACAAGTCTGATTCCTTGTCTTAAAAATAAATTTTTGATACTTTCCTTAATCTAACACGTAAGATAACTCTGAATTTATAACTAATACGTTTAAATAGTTAAAAATGTTTATAGTTTCATGAGTTAAGGGACAAAAATCTTTAGAATTTGAAGTCTCGTTTATAAGTTAGCATCGTTAAAAAATTCTGAATTATAAATAAGTGCGTAAAAAGTCCTAGGATGTAAGCTTCCCCTAGAATGACGAATAGATTATCTTAAATTTGATTAGAAAAGCTTATTTTCCAAAGCATGTTCGCAATTTAAAGGTTTCCTTAATGCTAAACATATAAGCGCTTAGACAAGAATAAGAAAGAGTTCTTGTAACACTGTTATTTATGACTTGAACTAACTAAAGTTTTCCTTTTGTAGAAATTATAGATAATTAAATCTAAAGACTATTCAATTTAAAGAGTTAATTTATGCATTTTTGTAATGGACCACTTTGGTTGCGGTTTTAATAAATAGTAATTTTTAACATTTCTCTAATGAATTTAAACAAAAGCTGGTTCTACTTTTGACTGCTATGATAAGAAATACGCGAAACATGATGAAATTTAATAAAATACAGCGTTTCATAACTGTGCATGAATTACAATATGTAGCAACTGTTGACATACTTTGGCCTTAAATTATACATATAAAACAGATATGACATCCTGTACACTTCAAACGAAGATTTTGATGTTGAATGCTTAATGTTTAATATTTTTATCATAAACTTAATTATCACATGATTCAATAATAAATAAATTCTGATTATTACTAAATCATAAGTAAATGTAAATTGCAAAAATTCAATTTGAAACTAAAAATCGTATAGATTGGAAAGAACTTATATTTAGAAGTTTTCAGGATGAAATTTTTTCAAATATACAGTTGCATTTTTAAGATTTTTTAAAGATATAAAAGCATCTAAACTCAGAAGAATTAAATTTGAAAGCTTTTACGTTAGCAAGTTTATAAATTTCCAAATACTCGATTTAAAAATCTTCCAGAACTTGCTAACGTAAAAGCTTTCAAATGTTTAAAAAATAAATAAATTTATTTTACAGAAAAAGTTGCTACAAAATCCCCATTGCGAAATTACCTGAATCACCCCCTGACTTTTCCCTGATCAATTTTTCATTTTCCCTGACCGTTATACATTTTTCTTGAAGGTATAAAAACAAGCTTACACCTGGGAGATCAATAATGTGACTAAGAAAATAATTTGTTTCTAAATTTATCTTAAATATACAACAAATCTCTGATAAAATTATATGACAAAACTAAAACAAATTTCTTTGGTTATAAACTGCATTAGAAATATTCATCATCTTAAATTGAAATGATTAACATTTTTAATCGTATTTCGCATTCACATTCTTGTAGAAATCGAAATTAATTATTTCTTTCATTATTTCATTAGTAAAGTGCAAAGTCCAAAAGCGTGGTATCGCAGAGCAGCTTTTGAATAAAAGTACGTCAGATTTGTTATAATCAGCAGAAGCGCATCGATTCTAAAGAATTAAAATTAGAGAACTTCAGGATTCAAATTTAAAGCTTTTCAAAGCATTCAAACAAGAAGGTTGTATGGAGTAAATATATAAATTTGCAAGTACTCAGATTAAGAAACGTCCAGCGTACAAAGCATTTAAATTTGATAGTTTTGAATTTGGCAATAATACAAATTTGAAAGCTTTCCAAATTGCGAAACTGTATTATTTCTGTTTATTGATTTGAATCTGAAATTCATAAGTCACAATAATACTTAGAAACAAAAGAAATATTTACATTATTGATTTTTAAACTCAAAATAATCCTTAAATTTGCATTTGCTTACAAAGCAATTAATAAAGAGGTTTGCAAAACTTAATTAGATTATGGGCACAAAACATTTATACTCTCGGCCTTCAACATATCATTATTTTTCCGGTTACAAGATAAGATTCTGTCCAAGCAAAAATAAATCATCAGGCCGTTAACCACAACGCTAATTTTTATCTGGGACAATTTAAGAAAAAAGTGTGTGGAGAATTTTTTTTTCATGTGAATGTTTATTATCTGATTTTTCTGAAATAAGAAAGATTTATTTTCACATCTAGAAAATAAGAAACAATCTTTTTTATAAGAAATCTTATATTTTTAAATAATGTTAATTGCTTTTTAAATGACTTCTGCGATTAAAGAATTTATTTTAAAAAATTGGATATACTGAAGTCGTTGGAAATCCATTAACGGCGATATAAAAAGATCCAAACAAATTTGTTAAATAAATAATTTGTATGTCTAAAACCGTTTGCTCTATCAAATTCCATCATTAATAATTAAATCGTGATACTTATGAGTATAATTCAATATTTTTTCGGAGATTGGACATTTCAATGTCAATTTAAAACTACTCTTCAATGGTGTCAAACTCAAATTAAAAAATATTTCAAGTTTGAAGGCCTAAAATATTTAATTTTTATAGATGCAGCGATAAAATATTTTAGCTTGAAAGTTTTATTTAAACACTAAATATATGAGTTGATACAGGGTCAAACAAATTCTTTACTTGATACTGGGTCAAACAAATATTTCAAACACGCCACTGTTTAACTCAAACAAAATTTTATTTGAATCGAACTTTTTTCTTTTTTTTTTGTTTTGAATCGAAATTTTATTTGAATCGTTTGTTAGATTCAAACAAGCATTTTTCCGAGTGCAGGGAAAATATCTCTTAATTACCAATAATTACTAGTATAGATATATAAATATAAATATTTTAAGTACAATACCAATTTTTTTTAAATCAATAAAATCGCTCAAATCTGGAAAATAGTAAGGGATTAAATTCAGGAAATTTCATTTTTGTTAATTAACAATGCATATAATTATATTCAAATACCTACAAAAAAACTGAACGTATTTATTAAGTAAACTAAAAAAATTTTCTTGAAAAAAGAACGCTAAGTATTACCAACGATTCTTGCAGATATTTGGATTTATTTATATGCATTGTTTATTAACAAAAATTGAATTCCTTGCTATTTTCCAGATTTTAACGATTTCAGTGATTTAAAAACAATTTTAAATATAAAAATTTGTAATGTACTAAATTATTTTAATCATAGCTTACGGCACATGAAATTATTGTTAATTAAACAAAATTTCCCATGAGTTTAATATTTCAAACAAACTTTAAGGGCTGAATTTGACCCGTGAACTAAGGTCTATCACAACATTTCTGCCATATGGATGTTGAACACGTTTTAACATTTTTTTTAACAACAGAAATTCGAAAGAAATGTCAGCTCTTTGTGAAGAAGTAATACCATAAATTTCGATGGAAAACTGAAAATTTGCAAAAATAAGTTGAGAATAAATCAAAATTTATATTCTTCTTTAACGTACATCATTTAAATTTAACAATACGACATTTTCGGACATTAACAACAACCATGAATCCAAGGATCAAATTTCGACAACACACTATAAATTTCTCCGCTCAAATAAAAAAATCCGAAATAAAAAGAAGGCAACCTCCAAATCCCCTTCCTTCTTTTTTCTCGTCTTTTTTATTCTTATTTTTTTAAATTACAGAAAAAACCTTATATTATTCATTTCAAATTCCTATTAATCTGAATTCGTAAAATAAGCAGAAAAGTACTAAAATAATTATTAAAATTTTAAAAAGAAACAGCAATAAAAACGTCCAGGCCCTTTTTCAACATTCTAGGACTTTTCCAGACCTTCCAAGTTCTGCAGCTTCCCTGACAATGCATTGAAATTGATTTAAATTAAAAATTTAAATCGAATTTTTTAAAAAGTTGTCTTCGAAACTTGTCAGAAGAATAGTTTAGTGTCACATTTGAAAAAATAGTGTCATAAAATTTGTCCTATTTATTTATCACAAGCTTCACACTATTTTCCCTATTTACCTCTTTTTTCAGATAAATGCGAAATAAATTGATAGAACCCAATAAGATAATCTAACCATTTTTGTTTGAAAGTTCATTCTTTTTGGTTGAAAAGTCTACTATTAAATTTTTGGATCAAAATTAATCTTTCTTGGTTAAAAATTTTATTATTTGGTTCAAAATTCAATTATTTAGTTGAAAATTAAACAAGTTTTTAAAAAGTCATACTTCTTGGTTGAAAATTCAACAATTTGATTGACATTTTTTTTTCTTTCTTGACGAACAAATTTTTTGTTGGTTGAAAATTCAATTATTTTGTTGAAAATTCATCTGTTTCTGTAGAAATTTCACCTTTCTTGGTTAAAAATGCAATTGTCTGGTTAAAAACGAATTTGCTCCGGTTGAAAATTAACTTTTTTGTTAAAAATTCAACAGTTTTGTAGAAAATTCGTATTTTTGGCTCAAAAATTAACTGCAAGTATTAATTATTTTTGCCTTTTCTGATAGAAAATTAATCTTTTTGGTTGAAAATTTAACTATTTGGTTCAAAAAGCAACTGCTTAGATGAAAATTAATCTGTTTTGGCTAAAAATTAAATTTGTTGTTCAAAATTCAACTGTTCTTTCAAAACATTCGTATTTTCGGTTCAGAAATTCGACAATTTTGTAGAAAATTTGTGTATTTTTTATTTTAAATTAAAATCTTTTAAAAACTACAAATTTAACTATTTTGTTAAAAATTCAACTGACTGGTTGACAATTCATCTTCTCGGTTTGAAAATTCAACTGTTTTGCAGAAAATTCGTCTTTTTTGCTCAAAAATTCAACAATTTAGTAGAAAATTCAACTATTTGGTATAAAATGAAACTGCTTTGTTGAAAAATCGTTTTTTTGTCGAAAATTAATTTTCTTAAATGAAAACTTGAATACTCCATTTTTTGTTAAAAATTTGTATTTTTTAGTTTAAAAATTCAACTATTTGGTAAAAAAATTAGAAACGAATAAAAAAAATAACTGAAAATTAATCAAATAAAACTTAGATTAGCCTCACAACCATGGTTCAAACATTTTAATTGAAAATTTATGTAATTTGTTGAAAATTCGTCTTTTTGGTAGAAAATTAATCTTTCTCGTTGAAAATTTATCTGTTTGGTTAAAAATGTATGCATTTTATTGAAAATTCGTCTTTCTTGATAGAAAATGAATCTTCTTGGATGAAAATTCAACTATTTCATTAGTCTTTTTTTAGTAGAAAATTAATCTTCTGTGTTTAAAATTCATCTTTTTGATTGAAAATTCAACTATTTGGTTAAAAACTGATGTATTTTATTAAAAATTCGTCTTTTTTATAGAAAATTAATCTTCGTGGTTAAAAATTTATTTATTTTGTTAAGAATTCATTTTTTTGGTAGAAAATCAATCTTCTGTGTCGAAAATTCGTCTTTTCTGATAGAAAATTAATCTTCTGAGTTGAAAATTCAACTATTTGATGAAAAATGTATGTATTTTGTTGGAAAATCATCTTTTTCGTTAAAAATTCAACTACTTCGTTTGTTAATGAATAAGAAACAGTCGGATTGACCCCCCCCCCCCCCAATGAATTCAAGAAACAAATTTAGCCAGCAAAAATTACGTATGATAGGGGAAGGGGGTACCTTACGGAACCTAACGAAGGGGGTACGTGATTCAAAATTTCAGGGAAAAAAACTTTGCTTAGTAACTTAGTAAAGAAATAGTGGCATTAGCGGACAATTTTTAGGAAATAGTTTCTTGAGGGTGATTTATTTTGAAATAGTAGAAAAATAGTGTCATTTCTTGGATCACTTTCTTAATATCACTGCAATATTAAGTTTCAACCAAAAATTAAAATTAATTTACAACCAAAAAGTTGAATTTTCAACTAAAAATGTACAACTAAAAAGGATGAACTTTCAAGAAATAAGACTAATTAATAATTAATACGACAAATTTTCAACAATAGTTCGATTTTCAGGTAAGAAAATTAATTCTCAACCAAAAAAAAAGCGCATTTTCAGCAAAACAGTTAAACTTTTAGCCAAAGAGAAATTAATTTTAATTAATTGTATACCAAAAAGGACGAATATTCAACAAAATACATGAATTTTCAACTAAAAAATATGAATTTTGAGTTTGAAAAATTAATTCTCAACGGAAAATAAAACGAATTTTCAACAAAGTATTTAAACTGTCAATCAAGTCAACCAAAGAGATCAATCTTGAACCAAAAAAAAATTAATTTTTAACAAAGTATCTCAACTTTCAACCAAGAAGCTAAATTTTTGACAACGGGGGGAGGGGGGTACGCGATTCAAAACTTCTAAAAAAAAACTTGATTTAGTAACTTAATAAAGAAATAGTGATAGTAAAAGAGAAAAGGGGAAAGTTGATCTCTGAAATGACGAATGACGAGTGCCAAAAAAGGCAAATATCAGTAAGAACTAAGAAGGTACGCGTCACCTGAAAAGAAATGAATCTCTGATAAAATGAGATGAATGATAAAGTGTATTGACTCACCTCGGAAAGGCATCGAAGAACCAAGTCCTCTTTGTATTCGGAAATGCGACTCGCATACCAGACATGAGAGGTGAATGGAGAACAACAGCACCGACCTCGTACCTGGAAGCTAGGTCGATTGTGGGAACGGTACCAATACTTTGCCCATAGAGGATAATATTTTCAGGGCTGATACCGTATCGAGTTCGGAGAGCATGCCAAGCAGCATCAATATCAGCATACAAATTCTTCTCCGAGGGTTTGCCTCCGGAGACGCCGTACCCGGAGTAATCGTAGCTGAATATGTTGCAATTGATCCTCGACCCAAGGCCCAAATAGAAGCTGGACATCTGGCCCAAGTCGATGGCATTGCCGTGGGAGAAGAGAATCGTGAATCTCGCGGTTGCCGAGCATCGCACAAAGAGACAGGCTATGCGATTTCCTCGAGACGTCCTGGCATAGAAACCCTCCATGGACTCCTTTTCTCTCTCCGAGTACTGCCATTCTGCTCTGTCGGAGAGGGAAATTGTGTACTTGGAGCCCTCGTCCTCGATGAAGCTGTAGGTCGGCTCCGGGGGCAGAAATGCTAATTTGGCGGCAATCCTGGAAGGGCAGGGCGGGCAGCAAAATAGGCAACACAGTTCGCTTAAACTTAACCCGTTCATCGTTTCGTTTCACGAATGGACTACACTCGCGAAAACTCTTTATTACGTCTCGTTGTCACAGCCACACATCGGCTTTAACTCTGCTGCTCACTCGACGACATCCCACACGTTAATTTACAATATACACAACTACTGACCTAACACTGGCATCGTTTGTTATCGTACACTTGCTAGAATGATGATATCCTCGAAAGTGAGTCAGCCATGACAGCAACGACAGCAAGGTGTTCCAAGCTCAAGGCGGATTTTCACCGGACAAGCGGAGAAAGTGTTGTCTTTACGTTGTTTACATGCGCGATGCGCGAGTTTAGCGTGGCGCCAATTTCAAATTTTGGATCATTAGGTGGGAGGAATTTGGAATTTACTGTTCATAATCCACTACAGCCTACAATTCTTGACCGATTTTTAAGGTTTTGATGTGTAATAGCAATGAAAACTTTCTTTTGGGAGTCAAAAACACTCCCCTAAAGTTTCATAAAAAAACATCACGTGCGTCCTAAACTACGATAAAGACAGATTTATGTGTAAACATCTTCGGTAAACGTCAACTGAAATTGAAATCTTACATAAAGCAAATAATAACTCACGCACATCTAAGAGTATAACAATTTATTTTCTCTCATATGTAATGTCGTGCAAAAGTTTCGGGACATCTTTTTTCCAATAGGTTGAACATTAGGGTGGTCCAAAAATGCATTGGAAATTTTTTTTTTTTTTAATTTTTATCGGGACACCCCCCAAATTTGTTCGAATCCACCCAAAAATAAATGCTTTTTTTTTGTTTTGAAAAAAAATGATATCTAGGGGTGGCGCAAGCCCCATGAAGTTTAACATGTATTTCCCATAAGAAAAAAAGACGTTTTTGTAAATCTTATTCAGAATCCTCAATATTATCTCAATCGAGCTGAAACTCAACATTTCTCTTCACAATTAGCGATAAAATACGAATAAAATATCACTTTTTAAATATCACCCCCATAAGTATGTTTTATAGGGTCCCAAAGAAACCCCATAAGTGAAAAAATGGGTTTTGCAATTTTTTGGCGCTAATTATGATTTTTTTGCGGTTTTTTTAATGCGAATTGTTTCTAATACATAACATATTACTTTATACTGAAAATTAGATATTTTCATAAATTGTTTAAACAATTTATTATTGTTTTTAGCAATTTTCTCATAGAATGGAGTTAGAAAGACGCGGTTTTTTCACAAATTTTCCATTTGTTGTCCAATTTTTAATTAGAGGGAAGTGATAGTTCATCAATGTTAACAATAGTGATTGTTTAAACAATTTATCATAATTATTAATAATATTATATTTGAATAATGCTAGAAAGATGCGGATTTTTTTAATTTCTGGCTTTTTGTCCAATTTTCACCTGTAGTGAAGTAATAATAAATTCAAGTTAACAAAATAATTATTTAAACAATTTATTATAATTATTAATAATATTATATTTGAATAATGCTGAAAAGATGCGGTTTTTTTTTAATTTCTGTTTTTTATCCACTTTTCATTCGGAGTGAAGTAATAATGAATTCAAGTTAACAAAATAATTGTTTAAACAATTTATTATACTTATTCATAATATTATAATTGAATAATGCTAGAAAGAGGCGGTTTTTTTTAAATTTCTGGCTATTTGTTTAATTTTCATTTGGAGTGAAGTAATAATGAATTCAAGTTAAAAAATAATTGTTTAAACAATTTATTATCATTGTTGATAATATTCTCTTTGCTTAATCGTTAGAATGTTGCGGTTTTTCTGAAATTTAAAACTGTTTGTCTATTTTTTATTAGACGTGACTTGATAATTAATTAGATTTAGCAAAAATAATTGTTTGAACAAATTATTATTGTTTATGACTATCTTCATCTATATCGATTGCCTCTTGTGTAAAATAGCTTTTATTCTTTAAATTAATTTTTTTAAGCATTTGGAAAAGATCAAAAATAATTCACTTAAAACAACAATACCTTTCGAAAAATCATTTTTGTTGTGGATGACTTATGACTTGTTCATAAAAAAAAACGCGATGCAAAGTGAAAGATTTTAGAAAAAACCGCCACTTTCTAGCACTTATCTAAAAAAGATAGTTATAAACAATATTAAATTGTTAAAACAACTTTTCTGTTAAATTTAATTAATTATTACCTCACTAAGTGAAAAAAGGACAGAAAGGTAAAAATTGCCGTAAAACCGCAACTATCAGGCGCAATCGATATAGATGAAGATAGTCATAAACAATAATAATTTGTTTAAACAATTATTTTTGCTAAATCTAATTAATTATCAAGTCACGCCTAATAAAAAATAAACAAATAGTTGAAAATTTCAGAAAAAACCGCAACATTCTACCGATTAAGCAAAGAGAATATTATCAACAATGATAATAAATTGTTTAAACAATTATTTTGTTAACTTGAATTTATTATTACTTCACTACAGATGAAAATTGGACAAAAAGCCAGAAATTAAAAAAAAATCCGCATCTTTCTAGCATTATTCAAATATAATATTATTAATAATTATAATAAATTGTTTAAGCAATCACTATTGTTAACATTGATGAACTATCACTTCCTTCTAATTGAAAATTGGACGATAAATGGAAAATTTGTGAAAAAATCGCGTCTTTCTAACTACATTCTGTGAGATAATTGCTAAAAACAATAATAAATTGTTTAAACAATTCATTAAAATATCTAATTTTCAGTATAAAGTCATATTTTATGTGTTAGAAACAATTCGCATTAAAAAAACCGCAAAAAAATCATAATTAGCGCCAAAAACTCGCAAAACACATTTTTTCACTTATGGGGTTTCTTTGGGACCCTATAAAACAGACTTATGGGGGTGATATTTAAAAAGTGATATTTTATTCGTATTTTATCGCTAATTGTGAAGAGAAATGTTGAGTTTCAGCTCGATTGAGATAATATTGAGGATTCTGAATAAGATTTACAAAAACGTCTTTTTTTCTTATGGGAAATACATGTTAAACTTCATGGGGCTTGCGCCACCCCTAAATATAATTTTTTTGCAAAACAAAAAAAAATGGATTAATTTTTGGGTGAATTCGAACAGATTTGGGGGGTGTCCCCATCAAAATTCGAAAAACAATTTGTTGGACCACCCTATTGAACAAGCACTTTAGTTTTAATAATAATAAACTGTAGATTTTGTCTCAATTATTGCATGAAAGGTGATAAAAATACCCGTCTTATGGGCATAAATGAAAGCCAGTATGTGTTAATTTTATTAGAAGTTGTTTGAAAAAACGTCAAATGTTAGTGTTTCCGGAAAATATCAATAAATTCGGAAATAATCATTTTTTTATTGTTTTTGGGCTAATTTTAAAGATAATTTTCTGCAAGTCTGTTAGAATACTGGTCTATTAATTTGTTTTAATTCAGTTATGAAAACCTGACTTTATGTCAATATTGATAAGTTCTTTAAATTGATCAGGGTGCTGAATGTAAACTTAAAAATTTTCATTGTTTCATTTAAAAAATTTTTCATTTGTAAATTACATTTTACAATTCAGATTTCTCAAGAAACAACTTATAATCGCTAAATAGAATTTTTTAAAGTTAAAATTGTTTAAAAATGATATAATTTTGAACACTTACGAATTTCTTGATTGTTTATAGAATACCGATGCCGATCGATATGAGTTCTCTGAAAGAACACATTGTGTCGCACTTATGTTATACGCATCTACATTTAGAATTAGGCTAATTATATTTCATGAAGAAGAATAATACAAAATTGAAATTTCATTATGGAAAATTCATTATTATGACACTTATTATTATTATTATTATACATCTAAGTACTCAAAAATTATAAGAAAAATATAGAAAATTGTTTCTTTCTTTCAAATTAGACACAGCATATTTTCCTCCTCTTAGACTTGAAATACTTGGCGGGAATTCTCAAAACAGAATGAAAAAGGAACCGAAAAAATGCAAAATAGCAGTTTTCTAATGAATTCATACTACTAACGGTATTTTTTGTGTTCTTTCAAAATGAATGATTTTTAATCGATAAATGACGAGTTTCCAAGTATTTTGTAAATAATTTACAATTGTTTAAACAATTATTATTCGTTTAAAAAATATATTTTTTTCTGTAAGTCGTGAAAAGTGATTATTTTCGAGATTTAAATTCCAGAAAATAATAACTTGTTACAATTTGAGGGAGAAAAGATTGTTTAAACAAATGGAAATTCTTTAAATAATTACCAATTATGTAAAAAACAAAACATATTCCTCCAGAGACAGGGGGGGGGGGGAGAGTGAGAGAGACTGAGGGGCTCCTTTCGGTGGGTGAAGAGAAGCAAGCCTCCGGTCTGTGACATAAGACACAACGCGTGTGTCAGAGGCTTGCGTTATACTTTCCAGCTATGGTTTCATTTGAATCAGACGCGACTCCCCATATCGATGTCTAAGATGTTTACACATAAAAAAAATATCCTTCTGTCTCCGCATCGTGGACATAGCTAAAAATCACAAAAAACGAAGCACTTCTTCAAATTTGAACAGCAAAAAATTTATTTTTGAGATTTAAATTACCAATAAAAATAGTTCAAAGCAAGCCGATTTATACCCGTAAAGCGATAATTCCATTAAAATATTTTTTACCCTCCCTAATTGACTTTGAAGTTTCAAAAAATCGAAAAAAGTCGACTTTTTCGCTATTTTCTTAGATTCATGGTAAATTTCTCGACTATTTGATCATATAATGTGTGATATACGTTAATAAGAATGTATTTTTAATATGGTGCAACAATAATATATGAGAAATGTTGACATTAAAATAATTTTTATTGACTTTGAATTACAAAAAAATATTTAAAAGTGATTATATTGCTCTTTATTTGAAAATACAATTAATTTTCGGTATATAAATTATCAGAAAAAATAGTTCGAAGGAAGTGAATTTGTACCTACATAGCAAAAAATGATTAAAATATTTTTTACCCTACCTATGTGACCTTGAAATTTCAAAATATCGAAAAAGAATTTTCGACTATTTGACCACGAAATGTCTGATATACGTTAAGAAGAATGTATTTTCAATATGTTACAACAATGATATATGCAGAATGTCGATATTAAAATAATTTTTATTGATTTTGGATTACAAGAAAATATCTAAAAGTGATATATTGCTCTTTATTTCACAACAAAATTAATTTTCGGTGTCTACACGGAGAAAAATGGATGTTTAAATGTAGATGTTCAAAGGGTAAGATTGTTCCGCCTAACATGCAGATATTCATGCCAAACATCTACTATCTTTTTGAGATGTTAGGCGTAAAAATATTTTTATGTTAAACTGTAACATATTCAGATGTTAAAATCATCTGAACGCATGCGCATTGCGCATTCGAATTTCACGACTATATTTGACGGCTATATAATTTCGATATTACAATTATGGAATATTACAATTTTTGAACATTTTCAAAGAATCCAAATTAGCTATCCTTAATTAAAATTGTATAACGACTTTTTTCTGTCTACAGGACGGAACAATATTCTTAAGTTTGACGTTATATTGACTCGAACACCTTTGAACATTTGACACGTGATTTGACAAAATGTTTGTGAATTTATAATAAAATATGAGTTTAAGTAACCTCAAATAGATAGAATTTTAAATGCAGATTACATATTATTGGTTCTCAGCTTACTTACCCCGTTTTTATTTTTTATTTTGAATTAAAAATATTAAACATAACCTCAGCTAGACTGAATGTATTTTCCAGCCCCCTGGCACTTTCATGGTGGCCTGTATTATAAAAGTTGGCTGAAAGGTGGATCACGGCCACCAGGCGAAATCGTGGCGCTGATTACCTATAGGGCCGACTTTCTTTAAAATACATGGCAAAAATGCAAATATTTATGTTTTTTTAAAATCTGAACCGCTTTTTCGTATTTTTTTAATGGAAAAAAGAAGTTAAATGTTTTTGGCATATACTAGTATAAAATATATAACGAAAAAAGTGAAATATATTAAGTTTCTAAGTGATTAAATGTGTGAAAGCAATACGAAAATTTTTTCCAAGATAATACATTTAATATAATAAATTTAAACAACGTAATAACAATAAAATTGTTATTAATTAAATAATTAATTAATTTAGGAACTTTAGTATCACGATTTTAAATTAAAAGGTTTTTTGCGTCGTAAAAATTCATGTACCTAATTTAATATTAAAACATTTTATTTTAAAACAGTATAAAGTAACTTACCAAATTATTTTGCAATTATAAAAATCTTATATGTAATATAACATTTCAATAAATAAAATGAATGCAACAAGCATTTCAAAAAATTATAACTTTCTGCCGCTTTCTGTAAAACACAACAGTAATAATATGTAATTTTATGTACAAAATAACGTTTATATTTTCTTTAGATTAGTTAAATTCTTCAAATTAGTTAAATTTTCAACAATTAAATTAGTTAAATTTTCAAAATGTTTTTCAGGCTTTTCGTCTCGTCCCAAATGGAGTATTGGTACGGCTCCTTCTCGAAGTCGCGGCCTTTCATACGGAGTCTACAAAAAATAGTTTATTAAAATTTATTTATTCAATATTAAAATTTTGTTAATAATAAAAAAATATTTTTACCACAAATAATTATAGCACGTTCTCAAATTTAAATAATTGCCATTATAAAATAGTATGCCAAGATAATATGATGAATTATTGATACTCATATACAAATTATTTGCATTATTTTTTGAAATTTTACAAATTGTAAATAGAAAATATATTTTTTGGAGCTAAAGATATTATTATTTAGTTCTTTAAATTATTTTTTTTTCAAACTATTAATTTTATTCCACGAATTCATGATTAAACTCTGGCGGAATTTGTATTTC
The DNA here is from genome assembly GCA_932195095.1 of Andricus curvator. Classification (NCBI taxonomy): domain Eukaryota; kingdom Metazoa; phylum Arthropoda; class Insecta; order Hymenoptera; family Cynipidae; genus Andricus; species Andricus curvator. Next base: position 659,987 of record CAKNYM010051998.1, read on the forward strand.
AAAGTACATAATAAAAAAAAGCAATATATACACAAAGGAAAATAAATACGATAATTAAATTCATACAATAACGTATCGTTCCTAAAACAGTTCCGCCAGGACCAGTAATTGTTCTTTCGCGGATGATGTCACTTTCTGCAAAATTTCTCTCACAAACCGCTTGACCTTCTTTGACTCTAATGTCATCTCTCAAAATTGCTTTTTGCCTTTTTGCCATTTTTTGATTGACACTTTGTCTTTTGGCACATAAAAAACCGTTGAGTTTGCTCCTCCGAACTCCGTTTCTTTTTGTAACCAGAATCACAGTTCACTGCTAAACACTTCGCCATGTTTAATGTTTTTTCAATTAATTATATATCACTGATCATTTTCAGCAAAAAAAACGAAAAAAGGACTAATAAACTACCAGAAAATATAATAAAACTTCGAATGTTGACAATTTTGCCATGTATTTTCAAGAAAGCCGGCCCTATAGGTAATCAGCGCTACGCTCGGGCAATTTGAGTACTAACGCACAGGGCAGTCAAATGTGTGCCCATTTTTAGCTTTGAGTGCCAGGGAGCTGGTATTTTCTGATCAGCATTTCATACCCTGTATCTGTTTTTCGTTCATGTACGAAAATTCAAGTTTAGTTTTAAATTCACAAATAAGTTATCAATTAATTCCTTAAATGCTCAGAAATAAGTAAATTCCTCAAATATTTACAGCCGTGAGTTGACATAACCATACATGTAATATTTCGGATATTTCAGGTTGAACATTTTGGATGTTTCAGAGTAACATCTCAGTTTTTAATATCTACAGATCCTAACTTTGAACATCTAGATTGCTGTCCTATAGTTAAACATAAAATATGTTAACCCTGAAGATCTAGATGTTACGTTTAAACATCCATTTTTCTCCGTGTAAATAAAGTAAAAATATTTTCAAATGTATATATTATTGTTGCAACATACTGCAAATACATTCTGATTAACGTATATCACATTATATGGTCAAATAGTCGAGAAATTTACCATGAATCTAAGAAAATAGCGAAAAAGTCGACTTTTTTCAATTTTTTGAAAATTCAAAGTCAATTAGGGAGGGTAACAAATATTTTAATGGAATTATCGCTATACATGTATAAATCGACTTGCTTTGAAATATTTTTATTGATGATTTAAATCTAAAAAAAAAAATGTTTTGCTGTTCAAATTTGAAGAAGTGCTTCGTTTTTTTGTGATTTTTAGCTATATTTACGACGCGGAGACAGAAGGAATTTTTTTTTATGAAACTTTAGGGGAGTGTTTTTGACTCCCAAAAGAAAGTTTTCATTGCTATTAGAACTTCGCGCAAACACAATTTTTTTTTTGATACGCCCTAATGTGTAAACATCTAAGACGTCGATATGGGGAGTCGCGCCTTACTCAAATGAAACCGCGACTGGAAAGTGTAACGCAAGCCTCTGACACACGCGTTGTGTCTTATGTAACTTATTTGAAAATTATTATAACAGGCATAGCGAACATCAAAGCGTGTCCAGAGTTTTTTCAGAAAAATCATATCGGCCCGCATCAGTATTTTATAAACAAAGCTTGACTAAGCAGACCTGCAAGAGACTACGTTTTAAGAACTAAAATAGTTTGAACAATCAATCAAGAAATTTGTATGTGTTCAAAATTATATCATTTGCAAACAATTTTAACTTGAAAACAGTACAATTTAGTGATTATAAGTTGTTTCTTGAAAACCCTAAATTGAAAAATGTCACTTACAAATTAAAAATTAAAAAAAATGAAACATTTGAAAAAATAGTTTGAAAATAGTGTCATAAAATTTATCCTACTTATTTATCACAGGCTTCACACTATTTTCCCTATTTCTTTTCGTTTTCCAGCTAAATGCGAAATAAATTAATAAAACCCAATAAGACAATCTAACCATTTTTGGTTGAAAGTTCATTCTTTATGGTTGAAAAGTCTACTATTAAATTTTTGGTTTAAAAATGAATCTTTCTTGGTTAAAAATTTTATTATTTGGTTTAAAATTCAATTATTTAGTTGAAAATTAAACAAGTTTTTAAAAAGTTATACTTCTTGGTTGAAAATTCAACAATTTGATTGACATTTTTTTTCTTTCTTGACTAACAAATTCTTTTTTTTTGGTAGAAAATTCAACTATTTTGTTGAACATTCATCTGTTTCTGTAGAAATTTCACCTTTCTTGGTTAAAAATGCAATTGTCTGGTTAAAAATCAATCTGTTCCGGTTGAAAATTAACTTTTTTGTTAAAAATTCAACCGTTTGGTAGAAAATTCGTATTTTTGGCTCAAAAATTAATTATTTTTGCCTTTTCGGATAGAAAATTAATCTTTTTGGTTGATAATTTAACTATTTGGTTCAAAATTCAACTATTCTTACAGAAAACTCGTATTTTTGGCTCTAAAATTCAACAATTTTGTAGAAAATTTGTGTATTTTTTATTTTGAATTAAAATC
>CAKNYM010051998.1:662667-674576 GCA_932195095.1 Andricus curvator
AAAAGTCGCCTTTTTTGCTCAAAAATGTAACAATTTTGTAGAAAATTCAACTATTTGGTATACAATGAAACTGCTTTATTGAAAAATCGTTTTTTATCGAAAATTAATTTTCTTAAATGAAAACTTAACTACTCCATTTTTGATTAAAAATTGGTATTTTTTAGTTTAAAAATTCAACTATTTGGTAAAAAAATTTAAAAACGAAAAACAAAAATAACTGAAAATTAATCAAATAAAACTCAGATTAACCTCACATTCATGGTTCAAACTTTTTAATTGAAAATTTATGTAATTTGTTGAAAATTCGTCTTTTTGGTAGAAAATAATCTTTCTGGTTAAAAATGTATGTATTTTATTGAAAATTCGTCTTTTTTGATAGAAAATTAATCTTCTTGGTTGAAAATTAATCTTTTTGGTTGAAAATTCAACTATTTCATTAGTCTTTTTTTAGTATAAAAATAATTTTCTGTGTTTAAAATTCATCTTTTTGATTGAAAATTCAACTTTTTGGCTAAAAATTTATTTTTATTATTGTTGCAACATACTGCAAATACATTCTGATTAACGTATATCACATTATATGGTCAAATAGTCGAGAAATTTACCATGAATCTAAGAAAATAGCGAAAAAGTCTACTTTTTCAATTTTCTGAAACTTCAAAGTCAATTAGGGAGGGTAACAAATACTTTAATGGAATTATCGCTATACAGGTATAAATCGACTTGCTTTGAACTATTTTTATTGATGATTTGAATCTCAAAAAAAAATTGTTTACTGTTAAAATTTGAAGAAGTGCTTCGTTTTTTGTGATTTTTAGCTCCATGTACGATGCGGAGACAGAAGGATTTTTTTTTATGAAACTTTACGGGAGCGTTTTTGACTCCCAAAAGAAAGTTTTCATTGCTATTAGAACTTCGCGCAAAAAACTTTTTTTTTCGATACAAACAATCTTTTTATAAGAAATGTTATATTTTTAAATAATTTTTAATGATTTTTGAATTATTTATGCCATAAGAAATTTTATTTTTGAAAATTGGATATACAGTCGAAGCTATCAATAAGACCGCTACGAATAATACCGCTTCCCCTGATCCTTGCTCGAGCTCATCGAGACGCTTCCCCCACTCTCACGCTGACTTCGAAATTGTAGTCAGCCGCTACGAATAGTGCCACCGCAGAAATCGCAATTTTGATGGTTTTTAGGAGGTTCTTTTTATATCATGAATTTTATAATATCGAAAAATATGATAAAATATGAAAATATCACAATTAATATTCGATATATTTGCATAATATAAAAAAAACTGTCCTAAAAACCATAAAAATTGCGATTTCTACGGCGGCACTATTGGTAGCGGCTGACTCGAATTTCGAAGTCAGCGTAAGAGTGAGGGAAGCATCTCGGCGAGCTCGAGCAAGGATGAGGAGAAGCGGGCTTATTCATAACGGCCTTATTGATAGCTTCGACTGTACTTAGGTCGTTGGAAATCCATTCACAGTGAAATAAAAAAGTTCGAGAAAAAAATAAAATTAGTTAAATACACAATTTTAATATGTTTAACATCGTTCTCATAAATATTTCTTTTCAAGATTTTTCATTTAATACTTTCAATGTAAATTTAAAACTACACTCTTCAGTAGAGCAAAGTAAAAATGCTAAAATTAATCGAATCGTTTGAGCTGAGGGATAACAATTTGCTGTCCGACATCCAAAACAAGTAAAGAAAACTTTTTTTAAATTAATTAATATTTTCTGTTCTCTTTTTTCAATTTACAATTAAAACTGTTAGAAATAAAAATTTGGCTTATTTAAAATTTTTTGAAAATGTAAAAAAAAAACATGTTTTTTGGATTGATTCGAACCTGAAATTTCTTGAGCTTGAACCAATGAAACATGTTATTATTTTTTATTCATGGGAAACATTTTTTTTCGCGGTATATGTATATAACGTTCCAAAATCGCAAAAAAATATGAAATCCCAAAAATCCTAATTCAAGACGAAAGTTTTTTTGCAAAAAAGCAAAATAATAAAATGTTTCTTTGGTTCAAGCTGAATAAATTTCAGGTTCGACATATTCAACTTTTTTTTATGTGTGCATATGACTCAATCCAAAGAACATGTTTTTGCACATTTTCAAACAAATTGTTACTGCGCAAGAACATTTATTTTTAAATTTCGTAATTTTTTATTATTGTTCGCTAGTAAAAGCTGTGAATATAACAAATTCGTCATCATTTTTGAACCAATGGGAAACATTTTGAATTTGAAATCGTTAAACTTTACTGATTAAAATTTTTTTTCACTTGTGTCGAATTCCAACCCACAAGTTTTTTCCCCTCAGCTCCAACGATTTAATTTGTTTTGGCATTTTCACTCCGCCCTACTCTTGAGTGCTCTTAAACTCAAATTAAAAATTGCTCAAGTTAGAACATTCAACATTGCAGTTGATGAATTGGGAATATTCCACTTTTCAATTAGGTAGGTATATAAAGTGTTCACCTTCTAATACCTGTTTAAAAAGTACTATATATTTTGTAATGTTATTGGTACCTTATTTAATCATAAAAAAATTATTTCAGTGCTGAAATTGCTTTAATTGTTACTCAATAATGGGTACCCTTACTTATTTCAGAGAATTTTCCGCGTAATTCAAATATTGTATTTTCAAATATGGTATATTCAAAGAGAAAAGGGGGAAAAGGGGAAGTTTTTTGAGAATATGGGAAAAAGGGAAATTTCAAGAAAAAAAGGGAAACTAAGAAAAAAAGAGGAAGACTTTACCGAAGATGTTTACACATATATCTGTCTTGGGTCGTAGTTTAGAATGACATGATGTTTTTTTTCAAACGCTTCCGATTTTTCAATTTCACTCTGTGTAATTTATTATTCAAACAAATAGAACGTCAAAATTGGACTTTTTACGAATATTATTTGTTTTTTCTTCGAAGAAAAGACTAAAGAGAAGTCGCTATCTATCAGAATTATTGTATCGATACACTTCAGAAACATAAATATTCGGTTTAAGATTCAAGCCGATTATTATAAACAATTTATATAAACAACTATTTTCACACGGCACTCAACCCCAACGAAAAAACTTTATCTTGATTAAAAATGTTTAAATATCTGGTAGGAGTAGTATTTCGAATGAAAAATAATAATTAGTTAACAATTACCATTATTATAAATATTCTACTAAACAAATTGTATTTTGTTTTTTCAAAGTATTGTATTTATCATCAAACGACTTTCAAATTAATTCTAAATTATAATAAGAAGCTGCAGAAATATATAAATGTTAAATATTTGTATTGTTGTTAACAATATTATAAACAAATTAAAAAATTCAGCGTTTTCCATCAGGAAAAAATTATTTTCTCTGCTAAATCATGTTGCAGCTATCTCAGTGGTTATATTTTATTAAGAAAGTATGGCACCAACCTGCAATTGTTATTGTTAATAACAATATTTTAAACCAATTTTACATCGGAAAAAGCGGTTTTTTCGCATTGATTACTTTAATGCATCTTGATAGTGGTACTTGAATGAGTAACTTTGTCAGTAATTCTCAATTAATATTATTAGTAAATAATAACAGAAAATTGTAACTTTTATACACAAAATATTTTTAAAAAACTATTTCACTATGGAAATAATAGGTTTTTTAACACTTATACTTATGTGGAGATATTTTTGTAAAACAAAATATGAATTAAACGACTAGCACGATAAACATCTTTAAATTATTGATAAATATGAACAAATTATAATAAATAGTACCATACTTGTAATGCGAGAACAGTATTAAGGAAAAATTCATTATTTTAAATTATTAAAAGTCAATAACGTCCAAATTTAGTATATTCACTCTTCACAAATTATTGTGCACATAATGAGATTCAATGAAGGAAGAAATTTGTCTCATAGAATATTATAGCGTAGCAAAATAATATAGCAAAATGCTTTTTTTATATTTTGTGTATAAAAGTCACAATTTTCTATAATTATTTAACAATAATATTAATTGAGAATTACTAACAATGTTACTTATTTAAGTACCACTATCAAGGTGTATTAAAATAATAATTAATCCATGATAATTATTATTTCATGAATACTCCATAAAAAGTAACTAAACATAATTTACAAAAAGTTATAAGAAGTACTTCTTTTTTCCATTTCTTCGAAAACCACTCTTTTCCTGTTTAAAACCCCATGTTAATTTCAAAGTCCGGGAGCATGGTTTAATGTTGAACGATTTTAAAAAATAAGGAATTTCTATTTCCGAAAAATGAACAAATCGGGTGAAAATTTTCAACCAAATCGTTAAATTTTGAAGCCAAACAAAACGATTTTTCAGAAGACCGTTGAATGTTCAACCCGAAAAGTTGAATTGTCGAGAATAAAGTTCATTTCAGCTAAGAGATATGAATTTTTAAACAAGAAATATTACTTTTCTCTCATTAAATGACTTTTGAATCCAACAGGACAATTTTTTAACAAAATAGTTACATTTTCGACAAAAAAAGATAACTTTAACAAAATAGTTGAATTTTTAACTAAAAAAGATAAGTTTTCAAACATAAATGGAATATTTAAATTTTCAGTTTAAAAAATTACTTTTCAACAAAAAAAAACGAATTTTCAGTCCATTGAATTCAACTAAAAAAAACGAATGTTTAATAAAATAGTTGAATCTTCAACCAAAATGATGAATTATCAACAATAAAAATATTTTTTTTTTCAAATAGAATTTTCAACAAAATACATTAATTTTTTACCAAAAAGTTAAATTGGAAACTTATAAAGGGTAAAATGTCAATCAAAAAAAGAATAGTTAAATTTCAGGTAAAAAATTAATTTTTAACAACAAAAAAACAATTGTCTGACGCAAGAGGTAGATATTTGAATAATTAGTTTAATGTTTAACCAGTTTACTTTTCTTACAAAACAGTTGAATTAAAAAAAAAATTTCAGCAAAATAGTTCAATTTTCAACCAAATCTTTCATTTTCTATGAAATTGATTTTTTAAGCCAAAAAGACAAATTTTCTACAAAACAGTTCAATTTACAACCCAAGAAGAATTAATTTTCAACAAAAATATTAATTTACAATAAAAAAAGACAAATTTTAAAGAAAATAGTTCAATCCTCAAACAAAACAGATTAATTCTCAATCAATCAGTTGAATTTTTAACCAAAAATACGAGTTTTCAACAAAATACATCAATTTTCAATAAAGTAGTTAAATTATCAACTATGAAAGATGAATTTCAAATCAAAAATAGATAAGATAAATTTGCATTCAAAAAATTTTATTCGTAACCAAAAATAAATCGAATTTTTAAAAAAATATTCAAATTGTCAATGAAGTCAACCAAAGAGATGAATCTTCAACTAAAAAATGAACTTTTCACAAAGTAGTTTAACTTTCAATAAAGTAGTTTATTTTTTGACCACAAAAGATGAGTTTTGCAAACTTGTTGCATTTTCAACAAAATAATTAAATTTTCAGCGAGATGAATTCCGAACCAAAAATATAATCAAAAATATAATGGTAGAAATTTTAACCAAAAAAAAAAAACTTTTCTCGCATAGCACAAAAGTTTCCCGGAACATTTCAATAAAAATAAACTTTTTATCAAGAATAGTTGAATTTTCTTAATGGGTTCTATTAATTTCGCAAAATTCTCAAAAAAACTTATCAGCAAACGTACTCGTCTTGTTAAAACTATTATTTTATAGCTTGAAATTCCTAATATTGCAAGTGAAAGTATTGCTTTTCCTACGAAATAGATAAATTTTTAACCAAATAGTTGAATTTTCGACCAAAAAGATAAATTTCCAGCCAAGAAGATTAATTTTCTACCAAAAAAGACTAATTTTTGAAAAAAGACACGAAGTTTCAACCAAAAAATAGAATGTTCACCCAAATAGTAGAATTATTATTTAAAGAGATAAAATTTCAATTAAAATGATGAGATATTCAACCCAAAAAAATAGATTTTTCACAAAGTAGTTCCACGTTTATCCAAGTAGCTCAATTTTAAACCCAAAATGATGAATTCTCAACCAAAAATATAAATAGTTGATTTTTAAACCAAAAAATATTTCAGTTTTGAATAAAAAAATACCTAAATTCATCCAAAAAATACGAATTTTCAACAATGTAGTTGAATCCTTAACCAAAGCAGATTAATTTTTAAATCTGGAGATTTGAAACAGTTAAAATTTTTACCAATTCCCATCAGTGACTGGAATTTATCTATGAATTAGTTACTTTCATTTATTAAATAATCAGATTTACTGATTAATCAGTAAAAATAACTGGTTCGTAGCTAGAATTCAGTCACTAATTATTATTAGTAAAATTGTTATTAATTCAAATTTACAGAGAACCAAACAGTTGCATTTTTAACTAAAAAAGATATCATTTCTACCAAAAGTGATGAATTTTTAAACCAAAAAGACGAATGTTCAACAAAATAGTTGAATTTTCGACCAAAAACGATTTTTGAGTCCAGAAAGAACAAAACCTTCAAACGAAATTGTTTAATTTTCAAGCAACAAAGACCAATTTTATATTTGAAAAATGGAATTTGCAACCCAAAACTATGGATTGTTAAAAAAATGGTTACTTTCAACCAAATACATGAATTTTCTACCAAGAAGATTAATTTTCGACCAAATAGGATAAATTTTCAACAAAATATTTAAAAATATATTTTTTAACAAAAAAGGAATCTTTAAACAAAATATAATTACATTTTAAACTAAAGATATGAATTTTCAACTGAAATTATGAATTTTTAAAGAAAAAAATTAATTTTCAACAAAGACGGTCATCTTCTAACCAAGTAGTTGAATTTTCAAACAAAAAATATTTTTGTTTTAAATAAGAAACAGTTGTGCTTATCCAAAACACGAATTTTCAACAAAACAAGTGAAGCAATTTTTAATAGAAAATATAAATTTATAATAACTTAATTTTTTAAGTTTTTTTGTTTTTGTAAGGTTAAATAAGTATAATTTTCCGAAGATTCTTGAGAATATTTAAAAAGATTTTTTTAAGATTTCAGATATGTCAATTCAAAATTTCAACAAAAAAGTTAATTTTCAACCAAAAAAGATTTTAATTTTAAATGAAAAACAGTATAATATATCCAGAAAAGACGAATTTTCCATTTTTTTCAATTTTCAATTATAAATGCCATCGAAAATTTATGGTGATTGCAAATCTTTTATTTAAAAAATTCTACACTATCAAATATTATATTTTTAATCGGAAACTGAAAAATGCCGAAAAAAATTTGCCATACTGTGAAATTATCGTAAATGAAAATATTCCAGGTATAAAATTCCCGAAATTATGAAATTGCTCAAATAAAAAAGTCCCGAATTGGAAAATCCTCGAATAATAAAATTTTCGAACAGTCTATAATATTATCCAATTAGAAAATTGCCGACAGTTTATAATAATATTATCAAATTTGAAAATTACCGTCAGAAAATAGCCGAATTATGAAATAGTTACATATCACTAAAATTTCCGAATTATAAAAATCCCGACTTGGAAAATTCTCGAATAATAACATTCCCGAACAAATTCTAATATTAGCGAATGTGAGAATTCCCGGATAAAAATTGCTGAATTATAAAATATCCGATACTGCAAAATTGCCTACGTTAGAAAATGATGGAATTTAATTAAAACAATACAAAAACAAGATTTTAATTACAAGTGCAATAATTATAAATACATTGAATATTAAAAAGAACATTTTTCTGTAATTAAATATCTCATTATTGTATGTTTAATAAATGAATAATATTAATCAAAAAACCATTTCTTTAATTGTTTAAATTTGGGAATTTTCTTGGGTTGGTAATTTGACAGTGTCGGGTATTTTATAATTCGGCAATTTTCTGTCGCGAATTTTATTATTCGCAAATTTTCAATTTCGGTAATATTATAAACTGTTCGGGAATTTTCCGATTCGGGATTTTTATATTTCGGCAATTTTATAATTTCGAGAATTTTGCTATTTCGAATATTATTGTTTTCGGGAATTTTACGCAGTGTCAGGAATGTTATTTTTCGGGATTTTTCAGTCGACCTTGTTTTAAAATTTTGGCAATCTTTTGAAATGTTTAAAAACCTTTTTAAATATCCTCTCAACATTATTTTTTTTTTAATGAAAAATCATGAAAAATGTTCCCAGGAATCTGAAGAATTTTTTTTTGTTATCTCTCTGCTTGATACTTTCAAAATACTTAAAAAGTTACAACATTTTATCTTTTCAAAACCTCTAAACCTTCTATATATATTTAAAAAATAATTTGAATTTTTTCTGAAAATGTTTAAAATTCTGCAAAATGAAAAAATTGTCTTAAATTAATTTTTTTACTTGAAAAATCCGTTAAAATTTTCCCAGGAATTTTAAGAAAATTTGTTTTTATTATCTTGATACTTTTCAATGTCTTTAAAAAATTTCAAAATTTTATTTCGAAATCTTCAAAAATCTACATTTTGCTTGAAATGTTTTGAAATCTTTTAAAATTTTTAATTATTTTGGGAATTTTTCAACACTTGATTTTTTCAACAAATGATTAAAATGTTCGAAAAATGTTATTTTTCTAAATAAAAAATCATTAAAAATTTTCCCAGGAATCTTAAAAGAAATTTTTTTATTCTTTCGGAGCCTTTCGAAATCCTTCAAAAGCCTTTTTTTGTCGACATCTTAAAAAATGTACGTTTGTTTAAAATTTTTTGAAATCGCAGCAAGGTTAAAATTATTTTAAACATTTACACATTTGTTTATGTAATATGTATTTATAAAATAAAACAGTAAAATATCGAATAAAAAATTTCCATTACTTAAAATATATGGTAACATGATTTGAGGAGATTTAATACGAAAAATATATGAAAAGGTTTGATGGTTTGGTAGCGGGGGGTAACTAAAAATGTAATGCCTAGGGGCGCATTTTTCCTTAAACCGGCACTGATCATTCAACACAATTCTTTGAGGTTTCTAATATTTCACAATGATGCAAAAATCATCGTATGCAATTAAAAAAATTAGATTTTTGGATAATAAAAATGTCTAGTAATGAAATCTATTTTTCACGTGCCTGTTCACGTGGCAATACTCGATCTGTCACTTTCGTAAAACATAACCTAAAAAAATCGTGTCTTCAAAAACAAGAAAAAGTGTACGTTCTTACTAGATCCTATATCCTTGAAATTGCAGAAAAACTACGATTTATGAAAAAACAAGACAGATTATTAAATACAGTTCTTGCTTTAGTTTAAAAAGGCAGGAAAATATATCGTAGAGTTAAAGGGAAAGATGGAAGGAGTTCGGTGCGCGTCGATGAAGCGCAGTGAACCAGGACCCACTCCCCTTTGGAGCAGTTGTGTCAGGATCATCATCTTAGTGCCGTATCTCTTTTCTGTGTCTGGAAGTCTCTAGTTTCTCGTGGATATTTGTCTAGAACTTTTAATACCTCTGATAGCCGCCTGTCGTTAAAAATCGATTAATCTCAGGTAGTCAGGTGCTGTGAAAACCTGGCCAGTTTCGTGTTGGCTTGTGTTCTGCTAGTGCTATACATATACAGCGAATGGCGGCTGTCAAATGCTGGGAAGCTGTCTTGGGTGAAATAGTTTTGGAGTTCCTCGTGAATTTTGCAAAAATTCATTCCTCCAGTTGAGAGATTCTCAGAAAGGAGGGGACCTGCATTCTATGGTTTCCAGTTTATACTTGGTGATAGGAACTACTTTTATGACATCCGGAAAAGAAACCATGGGGTAAGCAAATATGGGAATGGTACTCGCCTCCTTTTATTAGCTATGTGCATGAAAACCAATCTTATTTGTTGTGTCTATAAATAATCGGGAAATTCCACCCCAGTGTCACTAACTTCTAGATATTTCTTCTGCGATCAATCCTGACCGGGTTTTAACAAAGCTGAACGTTTATTTTAAGACTCGAGTCGATTGGAGCAGTGATCTGTAAAACTGCATTTGCTTTTTTTTATGCTTTCTGCGTGCAGTATAGATACAAAACTAGTCGATTGTGACGATTTTCCTTTCATTTATGCTCCACGCACTTGTATGTACTTGAAATGATCTTTTAGAATGTTTATTAGTCATTTTAATCACCGAGGGAAAAAAACCGGCTATAATTTTCTTATGCACACGGATGCACTCGATTATGAGGAATAGAGTTAATTATCCATTTAACAAACACCTACTCTGTGTAGACAACATTCAAATACATTAATGAATACACTCTTATCCTAGGTTCAAACGTCAATTGTGCTTATTTTCTTCAGTATTCAACAGCTCATACATTTGTACATACGCGCTTTCCAATTAGCAGTAATGCTTCTTAATTACGGATATGGAACGGTGCAGAGTTGGGTAGTAACTTGTTACAAGTAACTGAATTACTGAAAAGTTTCGTTACATATTTGTAACTTTTAGGGTAACTTCATTACTAGTTTAAACTAGCTGTGAATTCGATCTCGGGTGTTTCCACTTTGTTTGTATTTATAATTATATGGTGCTCATTTCACGATCACTTTGCTTCCCGTTAGCAAATGTATTTGCTTCCTTATAGAGGAAGCATTATTTTAAATTAAGATCGAACAGAAATCTATTTTATCATGAATAATTTTATGCAAAGTGAGCATGAAAAAGATTCAGATTTAAAAACAGACTTCTAAACTACCTCACTTTTTGGCTCATTGGAGACAAAAATAACCAAAAGAAAAAAAGAGGGAGAAAAAGAGAAAAAGTCAACCAAAACCAACCTCTCACTTTTTCCTTTATCCGTCTTTTTTTATACTACCAGGGAACCAACATTATTAGGGGCCAATTTAAACCCCCTCATCAGGGATTATTTATAGGAAACTACAAGGTATTTGTAACATATTCTTATGATCCAAATTTGCATTCATTAGTGAAAAATTGACCAAGATGTAGAAATTATTATTTAAAATAAGATTGAAAAAGTATTAAAAATTCGATCTATTCAAGGATTTATTTTAAAACTAGAAAAAGAAAAAATGTTACTCAATTAACTTCCGGTCAAAAACTGTTGAAAGTCACAAACACAGTCTCGGTAAATCATAGAAATTTTGTTTTAATTTATATTAAAAAAAAAAAGGAAACAATTATTTTAATTGAAAATATCACTAGCAAAAATAACGTGGTGAAGTATTCAAAATACCGAGGCAAACTAACCTTCCTTTTCAACACGAAAACACTCAAGGCATGCCAGATTTTAGAAATCGTTCCATCCCACTTTTAAGAGAGAGGGAGAAAAGACACTTTTTATTTTTATAGCTTTTCGTTTGCCAGGATAAGTGACATAATTTCAAACGAGCCTCTCGAACTAACCCAAAACATCATAAAATGCACATGTTACCAAAAATTTTTACAGATCTAAGAAAAATCTAAAATATAAGAATTCGTTCCAAAAATCATTAGCAATTATTCAAAAATGAATACAAAAATAAGATATCAAAAGCTATCTGAAAATCAAAGACATAAGTAAAAATTTTAAATAGAAATTCTGCATAACAATATTACAAAAGTACTCATTGGTACATAAGAACAATTATGCACATATTTTATATATGGCATCTTCCTCATAAAACCTTTGGTTATAGGCAACAAGGGTATCCCAACTTATTTTTGATAAGTAGATAAACGTTTATTTTTTAGCCTGCTGGCAAAAAAACAAACCAAACTCTTCATTTTGATCAATTTACAAATAATACAAAATCACAAAATAATACAAACAATGTTTTAAATACAAAGACAAATCAGACAAATCAAATTTTGTATTCGAAATTATAATTTTTCGAGCTGGAAAAGGGAAGGGAAAAGTTCTGTC
>CAKNYM010051998.1:674586-692160 GCA_932195095.1 Andricus curvator
TTATTCTATTTGAAAATTTATGATCAAAAAGTCTTTTCTATTCATGCGTCAACTTTGAATTATGTCGATGAAAAAAGTTTTTCTGCTAGAAACAGATGATTCAAATATTATAAATGAGCATAACTTCCTTAATCTTCAATAAGGTGTATTAATATTATAGATGAATCGATTTTCCTCGAATCAAGGAATCTTTTCCGTTCTTGCATCAATTGTAAATTATGTTAGTGAAAAAATTTTTACTATAAAAAACCGTGTTTTTAAATATTATGCATTACCAATGCTTCCTTACTCTTCAATAAAATGTATCAATGTTATAAGTCAATCGATTCGTCTTGAATCAACACAACTTTTCTATTGTCGCATCAACTTTAAATTATGAGATTGAGAACATTTTTGCTATAAAAATTGATTTCGAAAATATATAAATTACCATAACTTCCCTACTCTTTATTAAAATGTATTAATATTGTAGGTCAATCGATTCGCCTCGAGCCAAGGAATCTTCTATATTCTTGCATCAACTTTGAATTATATTCAAGAAAAAAGTTTGACTATAAAAAACCGTATTTTCAAATAGTATGCATTACCATAGCTTCCTTAATCTTCAATAAAATGTATTAAATATTAGGTCAATCGATTCGTCTTGAATCAACACAATTTTTCTATTCTCGCATCAACTTTAAATTATGTTAATGAAAAAAGTTTTACTATAAAAAACCGATTTTCAAAATATATAAATTACCATAACTTCCCTACGCTTTTTTTATTATTATTATACCATTAAGCCATTTCCCTTTCGGGGTAGGCGTGACTTGCTCGGTTGGAAATTCTAGTGTGTATATGGGTATATAGGTATAAGGTAGGTAGGTATATAGGTATGAGGTAGATAGGTATATAAGTGTTAGGTATAGATATTTTAGATTGATCTGGAATTCTCGTGTTATTTATTTAAATGACACGTTTATTCCGCAACACTGCTCCGACCCAGGTTGCTGATCAATCTCTCTAGCGATCACCCCAAGTGAAGAGCCTCACAAAATTGTTATGTATGGTTCTCCACTTGGGCCCATTAGTATCCAAGGTCTTTGTTTCAGGCGTCATTCATTCTACTGTCACTCTGTTTACAAACTATTTGTCGCCACACTTTTCTGTCCTGGCATACTACTCTAGCTTCCTTCACGTCCATGCATTTTTTCATGCAAGCTCTTGTGTTTCTATGGCTTCTTATGTCTCTACGGATTAATGTCTCATTTACAGATTCTCACCATTCTTTCGGCGGTCTACCTCTGGGCATTCTGCCATTTACTTTACCTTTATACACTTGTTTGGTCAGTCGTTCATGTTTCATTCTTTCAAGATGTCCGAACCATCTTAACTGATTTCTTTCCCATGTGTCAACTATTGTCTCTTTTGCACCACATTCTTTGAGGATGGTCTTGTTTCGGACTTTGTCCATCAGTGTTTTCCCGCATATTATGCGCAGAGGTTTCATGCCGATCGCGTTGATTTTACTCCTGTCCTTTTCTTGACAGGTCCATGTCTCGCTACCGTATAGTACAGTCGGTACGAATATAGAATTATGTATGGCCATTTTAGCTTTTTTTGATATGTTTTTAGTTGTTAGGATGGACCCTGCTCTACCGATAACCTGCTTACCCTTATTTATGCGCCTATCTAACTCCCCATCTATTTTTCCGTCGCTAGTGAATAGACTACCTAGATATACGTACTTGTCAACTTGTTCTAATCTCTCATCATTTAGGACAATGTTGCATATTGTTTTCTCACTTTTTCCTTCAAACACCATGATTTTTGTTTTATTTACGTTAATTTTAAGGTCCATGTTTTTCATGCTTGTATTAAGTTTATTCAACATTCTTTGCAAGTCCTCGATTGATTCTGCCATAGCAATCTTGTCATCTGCGAAAGCTAATTCACGTACCTTGACTGTTTGGAGATTTACACCTTCTTTGTCGAAGAGTGCAGTGCTTAGATACTTATCCATGAATATGATAAATAGCCACGAGGACATAACGCATCCTTGTTTCACGCCTTGCATAATATCGAACCAGTCACTCAGTTTCCCATTTACCCTTACACTCGCTTTACTACCTGTATATATTGTTTTTATTGCTTGTAGGAGCCCTCCATTTACTCCGTACTCTTTGAGGACTTCCCAAAGTTTATTTCTATTTACTTTGTCGAATGCTTTTTCTAGGTCAATAAATGCACAGAAAACTTTCTTTCCTACTCTCAAGCTTTTTTCTGTGATCTGTCTTAGGCTAAATATCTGATCTGTACATGATCTTCCTGGCATAAAACCACTTTGGACTTCCCATATCTTTTCTTCTGTGATTTCCATTACCCTACGAATAAGTATTTTTGAGTATATTTTACTTACGGTACTTAGTAGGCTGATACCTCTGTAATTACTGCAGTTGCTTTTATCTCCCTTTCTTTTGTATATTGGTACGATAATCGCTTTTCTCCAATCGTCTGGGACTTTTCCTGTCTCGATACATAAATTTATTAATTCGCACAACCTGTGAGGTATGTACTCGCCACCGTATTTAAGCATTTCAGCACTAATACTGTCTATGCCAGCAGCCTTACCGTTTTTCAAGTTCTTAATTATGTCTCGGACCTCAGTGACACAGACTTTTTCAATTGGGTTTTCTAATGCATTATGTTCTATGTCGCAGTTTTGTTGTCCTATATCTTCACCTCCTAATAGTTCTTTAAAAGAGTCTTTTAAAGCGTCTACTATCTCGTCTATATCATATAGCATTTCACCTTTGCTGTTTCTCATGCTGGCAAACTCTGTACTCTTATTTTCCTTCAACTGTTTATACAATAGTTTCATAATTCCTTCAAAGTAGTTTTGTATTTTGTTCTCTTCTTCTCTTCTGATTTTTTCTTTACTCTCCTTGAGTAGTCGTTTCATTTTCCTCTTTTT
Organism: Andricus curvator; assembly: GCA_932195095.1. NCBI lineage: Eukaryota > Metazoa > Arthropoda > Insecta > Hymenoptera > Cynipidae > Andricus > Andricus curvator. Next base: position 677,543 of record CAKNYM010051998.1, read on the forward strand.
GTCTTTGTAATCATTTTTGAGTCTATTTCTCTCCTCATCGCTAAGACCTGTCATGTTTAACGTTCTCTTGTGCGCTTTTTTCTTTTCTTGCTGGGCTGCTTGAATTTCATCATTCCACCACGCATCACCAGACTTTCTTCCTACCACTGCCGTACCACACACTTCAATTGCAGTTTTAACAATGATATCCCGTAATAAAGCCCACGCGCCCTCTATATCTTTATTGCTCGTAAGCGCTTCCCAAGTTGCCCTATCTATGCGTTCGCTTAACTTATTTTGAAACTCTATTCGCACTTCCGGTTTCTGTAAATTTTCAATTTTTATTCGAGTTTGTTTCGTTTTTTCTGTTCTCTTTCTTTTCCATCCCCGGCCTAAGTTTATTTTAGAGATTAAAAGGTAATGATCAGTATTGCATTCGGAACCCCTCATGACTCTTGTATCTTTGACTAGTTCTCTTAGTCTTTCATCCGCAATAACGAAGTCAATTACACTGCGGTTATTTCCTTTACACCAAGGGTACGTGTGGATCATTTTATATCTAAACCAAGTATTGGTAATAAATAGGCCCTTTTCTAAGCATAAGCTAACTAATTTTTCCCCGTTATAATTTTTTCTTGTTGGATCCCCAAAATTACCTAGCACCCTTTCTGTATCTGTATCCTGGCGTTGGACGCCGACCCATCCGTTCATATCTCCTAGCAGAATTATTCTTTCACCTTGATCGCAAGTACTTATTGTGTCATTTAAAGTGTCCCAGAAGGCGTCTTTGACTTCTCGCGGTTCACTGTCAACTGGGGCGTAGCACGCTATGATAAATAATCTTCTGATTCCTACCTTCATTCTAGCCCACAACAATCTGGGAGATACAAAATCATGATCTTTGAGATGCTGTAATAAAATATATTTATAATATAGGTGAATCGATTCGTCTCGAACCAAGGAATCTTTTGAATAATGTTAATGAAAACAGTTTCACTATAAAAAACCGATTTTTAAAATATTATTGAGTGCTAAAAAAAATGCAACAAATATTTTTCAGGGTGTCCAGCGACCTTGAAAACCTTGGAAACCTGGAATTCTCCTTGAATTTTTTTTTAACCTTGAAAACCTGGAAATCTCCTTGAATTTTTCACGAGAACCTTGAATTAAATTTTTTTCTTTTGAAGCAGTTATTTTATTGAAATGTGAATAGTGATTTAAATCTTCTAGTCTATTATGAAAGAAACATCTCGTTTAGCATTTATTGTAGACTTTACCAATTATTTTATAGGTTGCAATGAACAGACTTTGACATTGTGAATAATTCTATAAGTTTTTAATTTCGTCTCCGCTAATATAGAATGTTAAAGTATACATTTTTTGTGATATTCAACTTACAAAATTATAAAAATTATTAGTTGGAAATTTCGATGTTAATTCAGTTTCAGAATTAGAATGAGCCCTGGCCATATAACGGATTTTTCAAGGGTTTCATCACTCGGTTTTTGAGTGTACACTTGATTACAAAATATTACTAAAGATTTCAAAATGTTTCAAAATATTTAAAAGGATTTTGAACATTTTACAAAGATTTCACGGATTTCAACGATTTCAAAAAGGCGTGTACACCAGACTCCAAATATTTCACAAAGCTTTTAAACCTTTCAAAAGATTTGACAAAGATTTCACAAAAATTTCCCAAATAATTCGAACATTTCATAAAAATTGCAAGGATTTCAAAGATTTGAAAAAGGCGTGTACACCAGATTTCAAAGATTTCGAACATTTCCAAAGATTTTGAAACTTTCAAAAGATTTACAAATTTTTAAAAAGGGTATAGTGAACCAGATTTCTAAGATTTCAAAAGATTTTAAACAAATTAAAAATATTTTAATAATTTCAAATGAATACAAAAGATTTCAGAAAGATTTCACAAATATTTCAAAGATTTCATACAAATTTCGTAAAGATTTCGTACACCAGATTTCAAAGTTTGAAAAACATTTCGAAGATTTGAAACGATTTCAAATAATTCAATGATTCCAACGAATGAAAAAGATTTCACAAAGATATAAGAGAAATTTTACAAATATTTCAAAAGATTTGACAAACATTTCCTAAAGATTTTGAACATTTCATAAAGATTGCAAGGATTTCAAAGATTTCGAACATTTCCAATGATTTTAAAACTTTCAAACGAATTTGAAAACGTATAGAAAACCAGATTTTAAAAAATTTGACACAGATTAAAAATAGTTTAATGATTTCAAATGAATACAAAAGATTTCATAAAGATTTCACCAATATTTCAAAGATTTCATAAAAATGTCATAAAGATTTCAAAAGAATACAAGAATTCCAAAAATTTCAGTGATTTTAAACGGTTTCAAATATTTTGATGATTTCAAATGAATACGAAAGATTTCACAAATATTTCAAAGATGTTAAGCTATTTCAAAAGGTTTCCACAAATTTGAGATGATTTCACAAACAAAGATTACAGAAAGCTTTCACAAATATTTCATACAAATTTCATGATTTCGAAAAATTTCACAAAGATTTCAGATTTCAAATATTTTACAAACATTTAAAAAGATTCCGAAAGATTTCACAGAAATTTCAAGATTTCACAAACATTTTAAGCACTTCAAGAGATTTCAAAGAATTCACAAAGATTTCAAAAGATATTTGAAGGATTTTAAAACGACTTATGTTCGCAAAAAATTAAGAATTTGTTTATTTATGGTTCTGCTTTAATTAGAAATTGTTGGCCAATAAAAAATGAAATGGCTCATTTTTTACATATTTAACAAACGGTTATTTCATTATTTGATATAAAAAAGGAGACCTGGAAAAAATTGACTTCTTGACCTGGAAAACCCGGAAAAGACCTTCAATTTCGTTTCTAAAAATCTCTGGACACCCTGATTTTTAGAAATCCTTCGAGCAGTTTCAGGATATTAGTGGGGAAAGTAAGCCCTCCAAATTTCATCAATTTATCTGCAACCGTTTTCAAGTTTTCGTGTTCACAAAAAAGTGTGACATCCACACACACACATCCGGACAATTGCTTAGAACATTGTATTAGACATTTTTGATTTGAGGAAGGTTCAATTAAATGAATTTAAAAATTTTGGAAAATGTTACGATTGCGAAGCTTCCTCTTTGAGGAAGCAAAAGTAACTTGTAACGTAGTTACGATTTATTCAGTAACTTGGCACTTTAATTTGAGTTACTTTGAAGTTACTTTGTGTATTTTTGCTTATCTCCTATTAAGAGAGATTTTTCTGGGTCAGTTATGGGTAGGAAATTAATCTCTTTTGGTTGAGGATTCAGCTATTTTGTTGAAAATTCGTCTTTTTGGGTTGAGTTCAACTATGATTGATTTCAAATTAAAATATTTTTTGGTTGAAATAATATGAACTATTATATTTTTCGTTGAAAATTCATGTAATTTGTTAAAAATTGAACTATTTTGGTAAAAAGTTCAAATGTTTGGTTGAAAAGTAACTCTTTTGTTGGAAGTTCATATCTTCGGTTTGAAGATGAAACTGTTTTGTATAAAATTCGTCTTTTTGGTTTGAAAATTCAACAATTCAGTGGAAAAAATTTTTCTTGGTTCAAAATTCAATTTTTTCCTTTCAAAATATATCTCTTTTAGTAAGAAGAATCTCGTTTGGTTGAGCATTCAGCTATTTTTTTGAAAATTCATCTTTTTTTGTTTGAATTCAACTGTATTTGATTTAAAATATAAATATTTTTGGTTGAAATAATATCAACTATTATATTTTTTTTTTAAACGAAAATTTTTGTTGAAAAATGTTATTTTTGGTTTGAAAATTCATCTCTTTTTGTGAACAAATTTCTGTTGAGGTTTCAGCTATTTTTTGTTGTTGAAAATTCGTCTTTTTTGGTTGAAAATTTAACTATTTTGGTAGAAAATTAACTTTTTGTTAGAATATTCAATATTCAATTTTTTTCATTTCCAAATTTATCTCTTCTGATTGAAAAATCTCTTTTTTTGGTTGCAAATTCATATATTTTGGTAGAAAAGTAATCTCATTTGGCTGAGCATTGAGTTTTTCTGTTGAAAATTCGTATTTTTTTGTTGAATTCAACTGTGTTTGTTTTCAAATTAAAATATTGTTTGGTTGGAATAATATCAACTACATATTATATTTTTCGTTGAGCATTCATCTATTTTGGTTGAAAATTCACATATTTTGTTGACAGTTCAACTATCTTTGTAGAAAGTTCACAACTAGTTGGTTAAACAATAACGAACATTTTTGTTAAAAATTCATCTCTTTTGGTAAACAAATGTCTGTAGAGGTTTCAGCTATTTTTTTGAAAATTGGTCTTTTCTGGTTGAAAATTGAACTAATTGGTTGAAAGTTGAACTACTGTGTTAAAAATTCAGTAATCTGGTTAAAAATTTATAATTTTAGTTGAAAATTCATCTCTTTGGTTGAAAAGTTAGCTATTTTGTTTCAAATTCTTTTTTTTTACATTCTCATAAGAGAAGGTATTAGATTTGTGTAAAATTTGCCCCCCCCCCCCCGTTTTTGTTAAATGTCCACGTATTTCTGTCTTTATGTCTGAATTTCTGTGAGAATGAGAACGTGCCCGCGCGGCGGGCAGATTTTTTGTAGAGAATTCAAATATTTTTGTAGAGAATTCAAATATTTGGTTGAAAATTAACGTTTTTGTTAGAGCAAATTTTGTTTTGGCTTTTTATTTGTGAACAAATACGAAATAAAAATTAGAGAGAATCATCTATCAAACAATCCCTCTCTTTTTTGTGAATATATTTTTCTGAAATAAAACAGATGTTTGAAATATTCTTCAAATTTTCTATATGAGTCATATTAAATGTAAATATTCCTTGAAGTAGTTACTGAAAGCCTTTTCGTTCGAATCAGTATTAATATTTATTATTTGTTCCTAACTGAAAAGTCAAAGAAGAGCTGAAAATTTCAGAAAAAAGCGCAACTTTCTACCATTACTCTAATAAAAGATAGTTATAATCAATTAAGTTTGATAACTTGCATTAATTAGTATGTCACTGGGTAAAAAGTGAACAGAAAGTTAAAAATGTCAGAAAAAATTTCAACTGTCCAGCATTATTATAGGAGAAGATAGATATAAAAAATAATAATTTGTTTAACATTTTATTTTTGTTAAATTGCATTAATTACTACCTTACAATAATTGAAAAGTGGGCAAAAAGTGGAATATTTGAGAGAAAACCGCAACTATCTAACATTACTCTGAAAGTCCAAAATTCTTACTGCATAAAAATGGAGATTTTTTTGCAAAATTTAAAGAAATAATTTTAAATATAAATTTTAGAAGTTTTCTGCAACGTGTCAGTGTCAATATAAATGAAAATTACTGACAAAAATTAAATTTATAAGCAAAAGCAATTGTAGCTGCTGGAAATGACTCAAACCTTGTGAACAAAACAGTTTTTTGACAATTTTGGAAATATTTTGAATTGTTTTGAAATATTTTGAATTTTTAATGAAATATTTTGAATTGTTTTGAAATATTTTCTTCAAAATACAAAATAATTAAAATTTTCCTAGGAATCTAGAGAAAAATGGTTGATTCTCTTGAAACTTTCAAAATTTTTAAAAAGCTTCGATTTCTCAAAATTCTTAAAAATCTCATTTTTTCGTAATTTTGAAAAATCAAAATTTTTGTCTATACGTTTTCAATTCTTGAAATAAAAATTTGTTTGAATCTTTTCAAAACTTCGTAACCGACTATCATGAAAGTCATATTCACGCAGTTACGTAGCCAATCAGGTTTTCGGAAATAATTTGTCCGATAGTTTCACAAATCCTTTTAAAACATTTCGCAGATTTTTGAAGGATTTCAAGTCATATAAGAATATTACAAGTGACTTCCAAACATCTTTTTAGATTTCATGGCCTATGGAAAGGGTTTTAAGGGATTTCATGGGATTTTTATGGATATCAACCAATTTTAGACTTTAAGGGATTTAAAGAGATTTTAAGGATTCTGTAAAAGTTTGCAATGTGCTTTAAAATATTTTACGAGATATTACAAAACTTCAAAAGGTTTCAAGTGGTTTCAAAAGATTTCAAGAGATTTCTATAGACCCTAAAGTATTTTGAGGATTGTCGAAATATTATAAAATATTTTAAGTGATTGTACAAGATTTTTTAAGTTATTTATGAAGATATCGAGGGTTTTCACAGGATTTTAAGTGATTTATAAACAATTTAAGGAAATTTTGAAGATTTCTAGAGATTGCAAAATATTTAAAAAGATTTCAATAGGACTCTAAGGATTTGAAGTAATTTCAACAGGTTTTAAAAGTTATCAGGAATTTCAAAGGATTTTGAAGTTTTTCAAAGTATTTGAAAATATTTTAAGGTCTTTTATGGGGGTTTAGAGAAAATTATAGGGTTTCATGAAGTTTGAGAAGATTTCAAGACATTTTAAGAAATTTTGAAAGGTTTGAAACTTAAAACGTTTCAAAATATTACAATATAATATAATATTTCAGTACTAAGGCGTTTTCTGATATATTGCCGTATTTTAAGTATTAAATTAAAACTAATGAGTAAAGTGCTTCATTAATTAAAAATACATATTTTTGATTAATTTAACCAGTTTCACTGCAATACAACTCTGTACTTAAAATATGGAAATAGTCAATAATCACGCGCGTACCGCGCGTGTTTATGGGATAGTTGTTAAAAATAATAATTCGGTTCCATAAGACGTTTAAAATAAAAATTGTAATCCAATATTGAAGCATTAAAAATTTCGCAATTTCAAATTAAAATGTTAATTAGATAATTTTGATACGGGATTAAACTTGAATAATTTCAGAACGAATATCAATAAATTAAAATGTTTAGGGTTATAAGGGGACTTTTAACTAATAAAAAAGGCGGCCTTTAAAAGGCATTGCCAAGTTTTATTAATTGTTTATTCTTGGGGTTGTTCAATTTCGACCGTTTGAAAATGAAATTGTGTCGTTTTTAACATCTCGTATTGAAATTCTAGAATTTTACATTTTTTAAATTTCTAAATTGTGGTAAATGTCCGTTTAAGATCGAAATGAAATGTACTTTCTTATGAACCATTTTATGCACCAAAATCAGAACATAAAAAAGCTTACAAACCTAGAAATTAGATAGAAGTTTTAAATATCACTCAATCTTTTCAAAACATAAAAAAGAGAGAATTCATGGAGATGTTATTTATAAAGAGAGAGGGTTACAAAGCTATTAATTTTAAAAAAGATGTCTCTTGAGATGTAACAAAGTTGATTCTTTGTATTTGATAAGAAAGTCTTATATATTCAAATTAATTTTTACTAAATGAAGGAAAATTAGACCTTTTGATATTAATCTCTGAGTTTTTATTCTCAGTTATTATGTGAATTTTGGTTAATATACGTTTATATTGTCCATATCGGTAGTTGTCCTAAAAATAATCCCTGATGAGGAAGTCTAAATTGGGTTCTAAACATGTTGATCTCTAGTAGTATAAAAAAGACGAAGAAAGAATAAGGAAAATGTGAGAGGTTGGTTTTGGTTGACTCTTTCCTTTTTCTCCCTATTTTTTCTTTTGTTACATATTTGTCTCCAAGAGGCTGGAAATGAGGTTGTTGGAAATCTAATTTTGGTTTGTGACCTTTTTTATGTTCTGATTGGTGTATAAAATGTTTGATAAGAAAGTAGATTTCCTTTAGATCTTAAAAGAATTTTTAAAATAGAGACACTAAGATCAAGATCCGTTCCAATCTGCTGGGTTGCCTATGGAACCATTAACATTTCTTTTAATTGAGGCATAATATTTTTACCTCAATTTATCGAAAGATGTTTCAACGTAGTAAAAGTTTCAAATTAATAATTAATTTTAGGGAACAGCCGATTTTCACGTGCAAAGCGCACGTGTTTCATATTGATCCAAAGACAAAAAGATCATGGGTGTCAGCATCAACAGCAGCAGTTTCTGTTTCATTCTTTTACGATTCGACCAGAAGTTTGTACAGAATCATATCTGTAGACGGCACAAAGGTAATTCATCTGAAATTCCAAAATTTAATTAAATTTATTAAATAAAAAAATATGCAATCTTTAAGAATTTATTTTTTATAATCACTTCAATCGGTATTTTTAATTACATTTGTAGGCAGTAATTAACAGCACTGTTACACCCAACATGGCATTTACCAAAACTTCCCAAAAATTTGGCCAATGGTCAGATGCAAGAGCAAACACTGTTTACGGTTTGGGTTTTTCATCCGAAGCTGAATTAGCAAAAGTTAGTATTCGAATAACGTACTTTCAAACTATTTTAGTACAGTAGTTTTCTCTTTTATTATTTTATTTTCATTTGGTCATTGACAACTTTGAATTACAGTTCATTGAAAAGTTCCACGAAGTTAAGGAAGCTACGAAACTAGCAGGAAGCAAACTCCAGTCGAATAGCTCGTCCGTTACACCAGCTACTAGTGCCAACGTTAGTCCAATTACATCTCGATCCGGTATGACTTCCGCAGACCAAGATTTGATTGACCCACCAAATTCCTCGATGATGAATTCCAACATGTCGGCTTCAAATAATCAAAACTCGAATGCCAACATGATTTCCGGTCAGAATAGCGTGTCTTCCATCAGCAGTAGTCCACTTCCTGGAGGCATTTGTCAAATTAACAATGAGGAACTAAAAAACGCAATTCACTCGAGATCGCAAAGTATTTCTCAACAGAGCACAGAGAGTCCTCAGCATCAGGGAAAATCCCAGCACTGTTCTTCTCAAAGTGGCCAGTCGAGCGAAATGCAGCTGAAGTATGAAAATGATAGGTTGAAACTTGCACTTGCACAGAGTTCTGCTAACGCTAAAAAATGGGAGGTAGGTCACATTACTTTTTTATTCTCAATTTTCCTTTCCAAAAAGATTACTTACAGACAGGGCTGCCACATACTCACAGGGTGCACAGTCTTCCCCTTTTTTCTTAGTTTCCCCTTTTTCTTGAAATTCCCCTTTTTCCCCCTATTCTCAAAAAACTCCCCCCTTTTCCCCTTAAATATACGATATTTGAAAATACAATATTTGAATTACGCGGAAAATTCTCTGAAATTAGTAAGTGTACCCATTATTGAATAACAATTAAAGCAATTATAGCACTTAAATAAATTATTTATGAATAAATAAGGTGCCAATAACATTACAAAATATACAGTACTTTTTAAATAAGTATAAAGTATTAGAAATTGAACACTTTATATACCTACCTAATTACAAAATTGAATATTCCAAATTCATCAACTGCAATGTTAAATGTTCTAACTTGAGCCATTTTTAATTTGAGTTTAAGAGTACTGAAGAGTAGGGCGGAGTGAAAATGCTAAAACAAATCAAATCGTTGGAGCTGAGGGGGAAAAAATTTGTGGAATGGCATTCGACAAAAGTGAAAACAAATTTTTAATCAGTAAAATTGAATGATTTCAAATTCAAAATATTTCCTATTGGCTCAAAAATTATGGCGATTTTTTTATATTTACAGCTTTTACTAGTGAACAATAATAAAAAATTACAAAATTTAAAAAAATAAATGTTCTTGCGCAGTAACAATTTTTTTGAAAATGTGCAAAAACATGTTCTTTTGGATTGAGTCATATGCACACATTTAAAAAAAGTTGAATATGTCGAACCTGAATTTCATTCAGCTTGAACCAAAGAAACATTTTAACATTTTTTTTTTTATAACTTTTGTCGTAATTTAGGATTTTTGGGATTTCATTTTTGTGTTTGCGATTTTGCAACTTTATAAGTACCACGAATAGAAATGTTTCCCATTAAAAAAATAATAACATGTTTCTTTGGTTCAAGCTGAAGAAATTTCAGGTTCGAATCAATCCAAAAAAAATGTTTTTGCATATTTAAAAAAAATTTTAAATACGGCAAAATTTTTTTTTAATTAAAAAAATGTTTAATTGTAAAATTAAAAAAGAGAACAGAAGATATTAACCGATTTCAAACATTTTTTCATTACTTGTTTTGGATGTCGGACCACAAATTGTTATCCCTCAGCTCAAACGATTCGATTAATTTCAGCATTTTTACTTCGCTCTACTGAAGAGTGTAGTTTTCAATTTACATTGAAAGTATTAATTATAGTAAGGAAGAAATTACAAATATTTGAAAGAAATATTTATGAGAACGATGTTAAACATATCAAAATTGTGTATTTACCTAATTTTATTTTTTTTTCTCGGACTTTTTTATATCACTATGAATGGATTTCTAACGACCTAAGTATATCCAATTTTTTAAAATAAATTTTTTAATGGCAGAAATCATTGAAAATTATTTAAAAATATAACATTTCTTATAAAAAGGTTGTTTGTTCTTTTCGACATACAAAAATAAATGTTTAATCTTTCACCCTTTTCGTGAGAAAATCACCCTATTTCCCCTTTTTTGAGCTCCCTTTGCGCTGTGATCCCTACTCACTTAAGTCATTTCCAGTTACTTTTTTTTTATTTGAGTCACTATAGCAGGGTGTCTACTCACCTGGAAAACCTGGAATTGTTAGGGAATTTTTTCGAGTGTGCTGAAATTTTGTTTAAATTGGAATATAAAATAGGTAGTGCTCCGCGTTTGACCGGTTAAACGTTTAAACAATACGAATAATTTCTACGTCTAACCAATTAGACATTTTATATTTAGAAAAGTTCATTTGGTTTATATTTGAAACAAAATACATGAATTTTCAAGCAAAGACTTGAATTTTAAACTAAAAAAGATTATTTTTTCAATCAAAAATAGATCAGTTAAATTTTCAGTTAAAAATATTCATTTTAAACCATAAAAAGAACAAATTTTCAAAAAAATAGTAAAATCCTTAACCAAACCAGATTGGTTTTAATCCAAATCATTTTTTTAAACAAAAAAATATGAAATTTCTACCAAAAGAGATTAATCTTCAAACGAAAAGACGAATTTTCAACTAAAAAATATCTGTTGTCTACCAAAACTGGAATAGTAAAATTTTCAGTTAAAAAAGTTAATTTGCGTAAAAAAAGGATTTCTACAAAATAGTTATATTTTCACTCAATAACTTAGTTAAATCTTCAATTAAAAAATAAATATAAATGTAATCCTTGATATTCCAATTGAAAAAATTTAAATAAAAAACAGTTGAATTCAACCAAACTGTTGCATTCATAACCAAAAAAGGTTAAGTTTTTACCCAGAGAGATGAATTTTTAACAAAAGCTTTTAATTTTCGAATTTTCTACAATAAAGTTGAATTTTCAACCAAGAAGTTAATTTTCAAGAATATAATTTAATTTTCTACCAAATTGTTGAATTTTCAAAGTAAAAATTTAGAATTTTCTACAAAACAGTTAATTTTTCATCAAGAAAGTTCATTTTCTATCAAATAGTTTACTTTTCTAACAAACTGTTAAAAATTTCAACCCGAAAATATGAATTTTTATCAAAAATGTTCATTTTATACCAAATAATTGAAGTTTCTAACAATCTGTTAAAAATTTCAAGCCAAAAAGACGAATATATTCTACAAAAAAGTCGAATTTTTAACCCGAAAATATAAATTTTAAACAAAAAGGTTCGTTTTCTTACAGGCAGTTGAATTTTCTACCAAACTGTTGAAATTTCAAGCCAAAAATACGAATTTTCTACGAAAAATTATACCTGGAAAAATGTAGAAATACTAATGTCATGGAATGATTTTTCAGGATTTGAGTAGACGTCCTGTACAGTCACTTTTTTAAAAGAAAAAGGCAGGCCACTTTAGTCACTTGAATCCATCTTAGTTTAGATTTTATTTAAAAAAAAAAGACAATTTAATTAATCTATGTATGAACTTTACAGTAAATAATTCATAATTCATCTTTTTTGGCTAAAACTTTTATTATTTGGTTGAAAATTTAATTATTTTATTGGAAAATCAACTATTTTATTGAAGTCATATTTTATGGTCAAAAGTTCAACTGTTTTGTTGAATATTCCTTTATCTTGGTAGAAAAGTCACCTTTCTTGGCTGAAAATGAACTTTTTTGTTGAAAGTTCAACTGTCTTCTAAAAAAGTTGGCTTTTTGATTTGAAAATTCAACTGTTCGGTTGAAAATGCAACTGTTCTTGGTTGCAGTTTAATCTTTTAGTTCGAAATTTCGACCATTTCATTGAAAGTTCAACTATTGGGTTAAAAATTCATCTTTCTTAGTTGAAAATTAACTTTTTTGTTGAAAATTTATCTTTTTGGGATTACAAGTCAAAATTTTGTGAAATCATTCATCTTTGGAGCTTGAAAACTCAACTTTTTTGTTAAAAGTTCATCTTTTTCGGTAGAAAATTAATCTTTTTTGGATGAAAATGCTGCTATTTGTTAAAAAATTCAGTTTCCTTATTTAAAATTTGTACTTTTTGTTGAAAATTCATCTCTTTTCTGCTAAAAATGTCATCGTTTTTGGTTAAAGATGCAATTGATTGGTTGACATTTAACAATTTGTTTTGGTTGAGGATTCAACTATTTTGTTTAAAATTAGTTTTTTTTTGTTGAAGATTCATCATTTTAGTTGGAAATTCATTTCTTTGGTTGAAAGTGTAACTATTTTGTTGAAATATCGTTTTTTTGTTGAAAATTTTTTTTTAAACTGAAAATGTATTTTTTTCATCTTATTTCAGTAGAAGCTTCAACTTATTGGTTGGAAATTCATGTATTATGTTGAAAATTCAACTTTTTTGGTAGAAAATTAATTTTCTTGGTAGAAAATTGATGTTTTTTTTCTTAAAAATTCATCTGTTTTAGTGAAAATTCATCTCTTTTGGTTGAAAGTTGAACTAGTTTCTTTAAAAACAATTTTTTTTGAAGGTTTATCAGTTTAGTGAAAAATTTCTCTCTTTGTTTGCAAATTTAACTATTTTTTTTTAAATAATTGACTTTATTGAAAATTTAATATTCGATTTTTGGTTGAAAATTAATCTTTTTTAGTAGAAAATTCAATTGTTTGATTTAGAATGCATGTATTTTGTCAAAAATTCATCTATTTTGTTGAAATTGCAATATTTTTGCTTGAAATGTCAGATATTTAGAGCGTTTCATATTGAATTTAATATGTACCTATATTATTTTTATTTAAAAGAATTTATTCCACTATCATTCCCCTATTGTCGCGAAAAATAACACAATTTACCCTGTTTTGAGAGCATTTTAGGCTGTGGAGTCACTATTTCTTCAATTTCTGTTTAAAAATATTTTCTAACTTATTCGCTGATAGTCTAAAATAACATGTCTACTATCTCAAGTACATAAATATATACTTGAAATTAGTGCCAAAGGCTATATACCAAAATTAATTAAAAATACTATAAATTCATATATTCTGTATTATTTTCCATCCTAGGCCTTGGATCGTACATTTTCGACTTTTTGAAGAAGTTTTTTCTAATATTGTACCGTTGAATATTTTAAAGTTGAAAACGATGGCAATCGAATCATTTCAAACTCAATTACGAAAAAGTGAACCAATTTTTATTTCAGTCGTACTGTTTCAAAGTTTTATTCCCAACGAAAGCCTTAATTGTCGATATATTTTTAATTGGATATCGTTCAAAAACTAATTCTCTCAAATTGAAAGAGTTTTTAAAATCAGCAATTTCATTTAATCGCATTCAAGAGTAAAAAATATAAAATTAGAAGTGTTGGAAATAAAAAAGGGTTAGAAATGAATCATTTAAAATCCGAGCTTTGTGAACGTTAAAATATATCTCAAATGCAGATTAGTTACATGCAGAAGTAACCACAGTACTTTTTTATCTGATGAATTATTTCTTTAAATTCAAGGGTTTTCAAAGATCAATTTATCTTTTCCGCAGGTCGAGTTGACTACACTAAAAACGAATAATGCTAGATTGACGAGTGCTCTTCAAGAATCAACAGCTAACGTCGACGAGTGGAAGAGACAGTTACAGCTTTACAAGGAGGAAAATGCACGAGTAAAGGCAAAGTACGCGGATCTTGAAGCTGGCAAGATTGCGGAAGGCAATGTCGAAGCTCTAAGGTTACGAGTAGAAGCCTTAGAAAATGAACTCAGAACAAGAAACGATGAGATCAAAGCGCTCACTATGGCAACCAAAACCAAAGACTACATGGTGCGTACAAAGCTTTGTTCTTTGGGGTCGTGCATAAATTTATGTATTTTCTTGAAAATTTGTCATTTTGGTTGAAAATTAATTTTTTTGGTTAAAAACGCAACGGTTTGGTTGAAAATTAATCGGTTTTAGTTGAGGATTCAAGTATTTTGTTGAAAATTGTTCTTTTTCGGTTAAATTCAAAAGAGAATTCAGAAGAGAAGAGAGTTCATATTTCTGTTAGAAAATTAGTCTTCTTGGTTGCAAATACAACTATTTGGTAAAACGCTGATCTACTACTTTGTAGGAAATTCAACAATTTTGTTAAAAAGTCATTTTTTGGTAAAAAATTGAACTGTTTGTATTTTGATTCGGGATAGTTGAACATATCATAACGGTTCCATTTTGCACAGCAACATCTAGTGTGTTCAGTATACTGAATTTAAAATATCTATGCAGGCTACAATCTAAAAGAAAACGATGCACAA
>CAKNYM010051998.1:692170-724313 GCA_932195095.1 Andricus curvator
TTAAAATATCTATGCAGGCTACAATCTAAAAGAAAACGATGCACAATGATAATACCAATTAGTTATTATTTACAGATATATTAATTGAATCATGATTCAAAAAACCATACTAACGTTTTATGTTTAAAGCAAGAACCGAAATTGCTCTCTTTTTTTAAATGCGTTCAGTAGGAACTCTGTACAAATTAGTTCTAATAATTTTATTGATAGTTTACATACTTACATAAACACCATTTGCACGGGATTCTTTCCGATATAACCACAAATGTTGCCAGCAAACAAAGAGTGACCAAAAGCACTAAATCCCTGCACAATGCAGATCACGTAGAGAATAACAAAATAATTGTCAGCAATATTTAATATAACAAAAGCCGTAGATGACATTTACAAATAATGGATAAAATTTACTCGAGAATGTCGGGTTTACTGTTAGCACTGTTAAGGAACAATATAGATTAAAGAAACTACCTGTTAATTGCACAGAGTTCCTATTGTAATTTTAGCTTGTGATGTCAGAAGTGAATTTCTTTATTCTCAAGTATGCCTGCTTGCTCTACCCCCTCTATACCCAAAATCCCTGTATATAGCTGAGTGATCGCCAGACGCTGTCGCCGAACCTTGCCAGCAGGGGGGTCCTTTGTACTAATGAGGAATAAAATAGGAAACATAAACTTATTTTAGTTTATGTTAATACATTGTTTTGGAAAATTCCTGAACTTGTAACTTTCAAGGCTCAGATTCAAATTATAACAGAATATCACAATAACACCTACGCCGAAAAACATAGATTTCGAATAAAGTATTCCTTAACTAATAATTGCAAAATAAAAAAATGTTCTTATTCTTCATTATCATTAATACAAAGAACCCTCCTGTTGGCAAGGGTCGGCGACAGCGTCTGGCGATCACTCAGCTGCGTGAGGGGAATTTGCGTAGAGGGGGTAAGGAAGTGGGTAAACGGCGATCAAATGGGCACTGCCCTTCCTAGATCATTTCAAATAACCAGGGTGGCCGCTGGACCTAGAATTTTTTTAGACCGGGAATTTCACAAATTTTTAGAAGAAAAATATCCACATGATATAATGCAATTTAAAATAAGTTCGATTTTAATTTACAATGCGTAATTCTAAAAAATGTTGCTTTCAACCATTTCCATTTTGGGTCTTCATTTTCAAGCCTACATTTTCAATTTAAAGAATTTTAAAATGCAGTTTTGAAGAGTTGCAAGGAAATGATCATAGTTGGGATTTTTTTAATCTCATAAATTTGCCAAAACATTATTTTTCAAAGGCTTTTCACGCCTACCCTGAAAGGGAAATGGCTTAATGGTATACTTACTTAATGGTATATAAATTTAAATAAAAATGTATCATTTTGTATTTCAACAAAATAGAGTCAATTTCCTTTGATGTTCAACTGTTGAAAATTCAACTGTTTGAAACTTAATTATCTTCAATTGTTTAAAGTTGAAAATTCAAGAAAATAGCGAATTTTGTATTAAAAACAAGTGAAAAATTTATGTTTACATAATTTTACAATTTCAATCTATGGAAAAAGTAGATCTTTTCGTAAACGGGTTGCCATTGGCAAATAATGCTTGGGCAAATTAATATTCATCCTCAGATTCTCAGACAGTGAATTTATGAGCTTTAAAAAAATCCCAACTCTGACCATCTCCCTGTTAAAGAAATAAAAACTAAAAGCATTTGCAATTGACAAATTTGGTTAAGAACGTTTTAAGTTGATCAACTGTAAATGTAAATTAATTAATGATTTTTGAAATTGAATTGTAGTTCGAGTATCAAAAATTGAACAATAATTAATTTCACAATACAAATTTTACAGCAAATTCAAACATCCGATTGAAAATTTATAAACTATTTACAATTTTAAAATAACTTCAAATTAATAGATTCATAATAAAATGCTTTTGTTCAATTTCAAATCCTATTGAAATATTGTTTTAGTCTAAAATATTCCATTTCTAACCCGTATTCAATTTTAAATTTTGTAATTAAAAAAAGAAGAATTTTTTCATATTTAGTATTTGTTCCATTTTTAATTTGTAAGTGAAAGTGTTGAATTTCGATGTATAAATAACAGTGGAATAATTATTAATTCAAGACGAGTTTAAATAAAAAAAACTTCTAATTTAAAAAGCGTTTATTAAAAAATTAAATTTTAATCGTTCCATTTTTAATGTTTTTAACTTAAAATTGCTTAAAATTATATCATTTTGAACATTTACAAATTCATTGATTCATTCTTCAAATTAGAGCATTGAAAATTGTAACGTGGATTTATATTTTCAACCAGAAATCTTTAAACCGTTTGATATAGAAAAGATTAAAATTTGAAGTTTTGCAATTTAACGGTATTTAATATACAATTGTTCATTTGAAAAGTGTTAAAAGCTTTCATTTAATACCTATAAATTATTGAGCGTAGATAATACAAGAGTTCGAATTTTTTAATTTGAATGACTGTGAAAAATGGTTGCGAACCGGAAAAAAACCCGGAAGTGACCGGGAATTCTTCTCCTCGATTAAAACGGCCATCCCGAATGACACTTACAATTTAAACATTTAAAATTAAAATTTCGAAAGGTTTTACATGGAGTAAAGATAGAACTGACAAATTGCATGGACAGTTTGCCAATTAATTAAAAATGATTTTGTTTAATTACTTCTGGCATTGCATGAAAGGCTCAGGTGTAAAGGTGAAGGAAAGAAGGATGATTTGCAGAAAAATAGATACAACGAGATTCAGGACGATATTTTATTTGAGATCTGTTAAAATCAAGTAATATTTGAAGATTTTAATGGCCTGATTTACTTTCGAGTTTATCAGTTTCTGTAACCGAATCCGCTGCGCATTACAATATTTGCGTTATATTCGCGGAAGCTGTGAAAGTGTTAAAAGCACCGCTTGCAGCCAGAGCAGCACGATTATTTGTATAAAATGTTAATAAGATAATCTTTCGGATAATGAACGTGGCCAAATTTCACCGACGAGTGTACATGACAATGAGTTAAGATACATTAATATTGACGCAATTTTCCAGCCATTCTGTGGAAATGCGTAACAATAAAAGGAACTAATCGTAGTGCGATTAGTTGGCGGAGTTTAAAAGGGGCAGCGCCCATTTGATCGCCGTGTACCTGCTTGTTCTACCCTTATTACCCAACTTCCCCTCACGCAGCTGAGGGACCTCCAGATTGTTGCCGCCGACACTTGACAGCAGGGTTTGGACTCACGCTACTATGGACACTATTTGACAGTTTTTTGAGTGATGACACTATTTTGTCTTCGTGTAAAATATTTGGTGGCCCTAAGAAGATCCGAAAAAAAGGTCAACCGCTCGCCGAGACAGCGGCAGCAGTCTGGAGGTCCCTCAGCTGCGTGAGGGGATCTTGGGTAGTGGGAGTAGAGCAAGGAGGTAGACGGCGATCAAATGGGCATCGCCGTTTTTATTGGTAGAGAACAGAGGGAGACCGTTTTTATTGTACTATTGCAGGAAAGTGTTAAAGAGATGAATTTTAGATTTGAGGAATTGGAGGAGAGCCTCGCTTGCCATATATTATAATCTTATTGATAAATCCACTTCGGAAGGCTTCCAGCGAAACTGTTAGTTGTAATTTGGTAATTAAGGAACCGTTCCTTTATCCGTTTCGATGGGCACCTGTTTTGAAATTCCATAATTGTGACACTTTTTATTTTGGTGCAATGTTTGAGAGTAAGAAGTTAAAATTTAATATTAATTGGTCCATTTAAAAAAATTTTCATTTGCAAGTGAAAGTGTTGAATTTTGATGTATAATTAACAGTTGAACTGTTCGTCTGTTCAATGTATAAAAGTTAAAAATGTTAAATTTTACAGTTTAACGGCATTTAATTTAAAATTGGTCAATTGGAAAGTGTTTAAAGTTTCCATTTTACTCGAATTTTTTAATTTCAATGACCGTGCATAATTTTTGTGGACCGGAAATAACTGGGAATTTTTTCCCTCGATTTAAACGGCCACACTGATCAATATTTTAAAAATTCCGAGTGAATGCTAAATAATATTAAAAAGTCTCGACACGATCATGCAATTGCAAAAATAGTGACCCAAGACTAGTTCTCTTTTTTATGTGTATTTTAGTCTTTATACCGTCTTAGTTTTAGAATTTGATTGTGTTCAAATTTACACCTTTTTATACGCTATTTTATACACGTAACAAATACTCATAGTTGTGACATGTGTTTGTCCAACATAGTCAGATCTTGCGCAATATCAAGGTGCTTTCCGAGATCCGCTTTAGCAAAGATTTGTAGCCAGATTTAGAATTTCAATCTGAGAACAGTTAGTGATTAACTGAAGGAGATTCTGTTGATACAAAGAAATGGAAAGAATTTTTCTTTCTTTTGCCAAAGAGACAGTGTAGAAATTTTCTAGAGAATAGAAATTTAGTAACTGTAAATGAAACGAATTGGACTGAAATTTTCTTAAGTTGTGAGTCTGAGTTACTTAGGGTTTAATGATGACAAAGTTTAACGCACAATTACCAGAATACTTACTTTGCTCAAGCAGTAGAGGCATAAATAATGTACCACTGATTTGCGTATTATTATAGTTTTTATATCGTTAGCGTCCTAGTTTTTAAGAATCATGTGAAACTAATTTGTTCACCAGAGTTCGAATAAGCAATGAACGGTTCCTTAATCTCTATTCTGCTTATTGTTGCAGTGCATTTTTTAAATTATGTGTCACGATTGTTTGAAGAATCTAAACTTTTAATTTCACAGTACGTGCCAGAAGTATTTGTGGGGTGATTAGTTGGTAAAAGTGGTAGAAATGAGTGAACGGGTGGTCCACGACTCGTCCTCACACCTGCTTCAGGGTGAGATCATGCGCACGGTCTGACGCTTGTTACCCCCTAGTTTTTCCTTTCTCGGGAAAACCTATATACATGAAGTAATTGATACTTGACTGACGGAATGGAAAAGGGAAATGTTGGAACTTTTAGTACCTTTGAAACTATGAATACCTCGGGAACGAAAGGAAAATTTTTTCCCGAGCTATTCTTAGTTTCAAAAGATACTAAAAGTCCCAACATTTCCCTTTTCCATTCCGCCAGTCGAGTATCAATTACTTCATGAATCTAGGTTTTCAAAAGTAAGGAAAAGACTAGAGTGTTAACAGTGCGCTGGTGGTGGGGAATGTACGTACGATTCGTCCTGAAACACGTACGGGGATGAGTCGTGTATTCCTCAAGTGAACTTGCATTTTTTAAAAGGTGACAGTGTTTTTAAATTGTTGTGAATCTCCGATTTCTAAGAGAAAGAGAAACAAGTTGAATTATAATTATACAATAAATTCAACTGCCATTAGTTAGGTCACCTGTTATGCAATCAAACGGATTGTTTGACTTAACGAGATTTGGGGGATCGATTTTATCCCAAGAATGCATACTGCACTGAATTTTTACTGATCAGTGAGAATAGAGAGAAAATATTGTCCTCTTATCATTAGTACATATTATTAATATTACAATTGTAAAGTTGCGCACTCATTACTTTCTTCCTAGCTGAATGAAATGAGTGTTGTAAAAATATTTGATGAAAAAAATCATTTGGTCGAGACTATTGGGGGTTTGTCAAGTGCGATAGAGGCGTCGAAAACCTGAACAATAAGTGACGATACAGGCAAAATACTGCTATTTGTACTTGTTTTTAATCGATTGTAAAATAAGAGTATGCAGATAGTCTGATATTGTACCATTTTTAAAAAGCGTGTGTTCGAATTGGAGATTCCAAACAAAAATCTGAGTGATTTTTGGATGATGTGTTTTGATTAATAATTGCGATGAAAAATTCTTCAGAGCTTTGTTTGGCGAACTTTAATGCAGAACTTTAGTATCATTTATTTATGATAAATCAGTTTCATGATTTTATCTGGAATTCGAATCTAGTTGCCAGAAGCGCTGATATTAGGGTGACAATGAAAACCCCATTTATTTGATTTTTGTTGCTTCCTCCACTCTATTCGACGTCTTTTGGCATAAAAAAGGAACGTATTTGTTGTTTTATTAAAAATTGGCTTTAAGGTGCCCTTCAAACAAGAGATTATGCCTACTTCTGAGTTTTCCGACAAAATTATTATTAACGGACTTGCAATTTAAAGTGTCTGGCGGCACATCTAATTTTTTGTATAAAAAAAATGCGTGTCCTTTTCTATTCTATAATACGTTGAAAAGTGGAGAGAGAGCAGGAAAAATCGAATAAATGGGGTTTTTATTGTTACACTATTTGATGTATATTTATGAATTCTTCA
Organism: Andricus curvator; assembly: GCA_932195095.1. Taxonomy (NCBI): domain Eukaryota; kingdom Metazoa; phylum Arthropoda; class Insecta; order Hymenoptera; family Cynipidae; genus Andricus; species Andricus curvator. The sequence goes on from CAKNYM010051998.1 coordinate 698,486, forward strand.
AACGACTTTTTTATATTTATGTACTGTTACTAACTACCTATTTTACTGTCAAGAAGCATAATGTATAATCATTAAAATGTTGATTAAAATTGGAGAGAATTGGCAATCGCTTTTTTTCTATTTCTAATTTTATTCAATGTTCTAACCAGACTTAATGGGCGATCCACGACTCGTCCTCATACCTGTTTCAGGACAAAACCGTATGCACATGCTGACTTGTTCTAATTTATGATTATTAATTATATTTGATAGCTAAGTCGTCGTAAGGTGGAGAGTCCAGTTATAACGTCAGTCCCACCCGACTTCGGTCAATGCAGGGGGATTATAGGGGATCCCTGACAGTATAACGAGTCTAGAATCGAGTGTGTTACGCTTATCCCGAAAAGGATTTGGCTTAATGGTATAATAATAATAATAATTATTATTGTATTTTATACGACTATACATTTAAAAAAAAAACCTTTTCCATTCCGTCAGTCCAGTTTCAACTACTTCACGGATTTTCCCAAGTAAGGAAAAGACTGTGCATATGATCTCATTCTGAAACAGGTATGAGGACGAGTCGTGGGCAGCCCGTCCGACTTAATAAAGGTTTGAATTTGAGGTATTTTTGGTTTCCGGAATGCAAGTATGTACAGGAAAAGTGGACATTATATGCCTTGTGTAGTCGAACGTTAGTATTGTTCGCTGCATAATTTTAACAGTAAACGTTTCGAACAGTGGACTATCCCATTTTTGAAACTACTTATGTAATAGAGAAACCGAAATACCAAAAAATGTTTTCTTTCGTAATAAAACCACGTATGTACTTTTACATTATACTGCGAGGTGTGTTTTAAAGATAAGTTTTTAATGCAGAGAATGTAGACAAAGAAATGAGAGGTATCATCGATACACTGTGGAACGGACATTCGATATTTTATCCTGAAAAGTTATTGCTCGTTATTACAATTAATTGTCCTGATATCACAATCTGTCGCAGACGGCGCACAAAATTTTGTATTGACCGAAAAGAGATAAACATGATGTTCAATTGTCTTGCATCCGAACGGAAAATTGTTGCTTTAATTTTCATTTGAATCATTATTGTATTTAATTCAAGATTCAGGGTGTCTACTCACCTGGACAAAACCTGGACTATTCAGGGAATTTTTATATACCTAGAAAAACCTGGAGATGTTGAAGATTTTTTTTTAAAGTCAGGGAATCTTTTCGAGAGCGTGCTCACAGTTTTTAAAAATTTCAATATAAAATTAAATAACAATGTTTTTTCATTTGTAAAAGTAGCTTTATATTACTGGATTTAACTATTTTGTTCAAAATTAAATATTCCATCGTATTAGTTGAAAATTCATCTTTTTGGTTTAAAGTTCAACCATTTCAGTTAAAGATTTATCATTGTAGTTGAAAATTCATCACTTTGGTTGAAAATTAAATTATTTTGTTTTAAAATTCGTTTGTTTAGTAGAATATTAACCCTTTTGGTTGAAAATTCATTTGTTGTTTGAAAATGCAACTATTCCTGTTGAAGATTCATCATTTTAGTTGAAAATTCATCTTTTGGTTTGAAGATTCAACTCTTTCCGTTGGAAATTCATAATTTTAGTTGCAAATTCATCACTTTGGTTGAAAATTCGTCTGTTTGGTAGAAAATGAACCTTTTTAGTTGAAAATTCATTTGTTGGTTACAAATTCAAGTATTCCAGTTAAAGATTCATCATTTTAGTTGAAAATTCTTCACTTTTGTTGAATATATAACTATGAAAATTTAACTATTTCGTTTAAAATTCGTTTTTTTTTATGGTTGAAAATTAATTTTTAACTGAAAATTTAACTATTCGAATTGAATATTCCATCACATTATTTGAAAATTCATCTTTTGAGATTATAATTCAATTATTCCAAAAACTATTCGAACAAGTCACTTTGGTTGAAAAATTAACTATTTTGTTGAAAATTCTTTTTTTTTTTTATTAATTTTTCTAACTGAAAATTTGACTGTTCTATGTTTGGTTCAAAATGTATCTTTTTTAGTTGAAAATTCAACTATTTAGTAGAAAATTAATATTTTTTAGTTGAAAATTCCGCTTTATATTACTGAATTTATACTGATTTAAACTTCATTCTATCATTTTCACTAATCGCAGGAAAATGTCTTTCATTCAAAATATTAATATGTTAAATATGCACTGAATTTTTAGTATGTTAAGCAAATATAAAAATTTGTTTTGAATTATTATTCAAATTCGTGGACTTGATGAAGAAGTTCATGAAATGATTAATTATTAAATAATAATGAATATTATTATTTATCATAAATATATTAATAAATTATAAATATTAATTATTATATAAATAAATTTACTTTCACAAATGAAAAAACAGTTATTTAATGAAAGATATGAATTAAAGATATGAAAACACATTTCTATATTTACGATGACTGAAAAAAAATGATTTATAATAAAGTAGCGAAATTGTTAATATATTGCAAGTAGATTAAAAATTCGAAATACTTGAATGGAAAATATATAATATATATATTACCTGGAAAAATTTTGAGATACCTGGAAGAAGTCTGGAATTATCAGGGAATTTTTTTCCAGGATTTGAGTAGACACTCTGAGATTGATGGTTTTAATTAGATTTTTTTATTTGTATTGTAGAGCTTTGATTACATTTAAAAGCTGTAACTTTTGACCTTTTCGAATGCAAAACAAAATATTCTACTGGTATGATAAAAGGCTGGACATCGATCGATGTCGTGAGGGAGTTTTATCGACGATAGATTTTACACTTTTGCTGACTTTGGTAATTGTTAAAATAGTACCGTCGTTGTATTGACTTGATCAAATCGCTGGACTTAGCTGCGATGATCAACTCGAGTGTGGAAAGGATTTTAAATAATGTACAGTGCGACCATGCCACTGATTTACTTATTCGAAATATGGTTTTAATCCATCGATTAAATTGATTAATGGACACTTTTATAATAATTTTACTAGTCAGCATCTAAAAGTACAAGTGCTTTATGATAGCGTCGATCTGATTCTGATTTTATACTTTTGTTTAAGTTATCGTTTAATTAAGCTTGTAAGAACTTTACACGGTTTTAAAAATGTTATGACAAAATATATTTGCATGAAAATAATTAACTGGTGTTTATTATTTATTATCACACTACGTTTTTGATAATTTTTAGTCAGTGGATTCTTTTTATTTCATTATTTTCAATATTATAGACTGTTTGGTGGCATGGTCTAAAGAGAAGAGAATATGGAAACTGGAATAAATAAAGTTGACTGAAAGTTACTATACACTTGGTAGATATTGATTTCGACCTTAAAGGATTTCGTATTCCTTATCGCATACGAATTTTTTATATATGAATAATTGTTATTTATTATTATATACTCATACGTTGTTCCATTGCGAATGCATGAATAATCTCTAATGTAATATGTGGCTGAAATTGATTTATTATTATTATTAGTTTCCATTTCAGCGATTATTTAAATAAAATTTAATTATTAAAGAATTATTAACGCTTCTATTTAAAAAATGTTTATATATGAACGATTTCAAGACAGTTATTCAATTTTACATAAATTCATTTTTCAATTTTTCGATTTTAAAGTCAAAAAGTTTGAAACTCGAAATTTATTCAATCTTGAAACTGAAATTTTGAAATTGTGTCATTTCCACAGTTTTTAAATAGACATTTTTTTATTTTTCTCTACGATATGAAATTGCACAATTTAAAAAATTTTGGCTTTAAATGGTCAATAATAATAATAATAATCAAATTCTCCTTGTCCTCATTGAAGGTCTTATCGCTCTTTTGTTTCCGATAACTTATCGCGTGCTTTTATTTTCTTGCTTTTTTTTCTATCACCCAGTTTGGCAGGTTATTAGTATACGTCAGTTTGACAGCTGATAAAATTCAGTTTCCACTTGAAGTTGTTTCTGTTAAATATAAATTCTTAAATTTGAATTGGAATATCAAGTTTTCGTCATTTAAAATTGGATATAGTATTTGTGAAGTTCCTTAAATTAAATTATTATTAAATCAATTTGTGAATCAATTATTATTAAATATATATTCCATTTGAAATTTCCATAAATGAATAATTTTTAATTGTACATTTTAAAAATGGAAAATCTTTCGAGTTGAAGAGTTTTTAATTTTGCAAATATATATGCGATTAAAAATGGTGCAATTTTGATTTACATTCGAAATTTCTTCAATTTGATAGATTGAGAATTTAAAACTTGACTTTCGATCTTCAAAATAATCAAAATTTGTTATTTATACATAAATAAAATTGAAGAGTTTTCAATTGTAAATCTTCAAAATTGAAGATTTTTAAACTGACAATCATTAAAATTAAAGAAATTTCATTTGTAAATCTTCAAAATTGAATTACTCACCAAAACATATTCCAAATTATATATTTAAATATACCTTCAAAATATAAAACGTGACAATTTAATAATTTGTAATTGTATATTTTCAAAATTCAAGAATTTTCAGTGATTGAATTTTAAAATTGTAAATTTTATTTATTTATATATTTATATACTCTTAAAAATTGTAGAAAGCAAAAATTGTAATTTTGAAGCTTCATATTTGAAATTTCCTTAATTTGGAAGATTTAGAATTAACAACTTGACTTTTGATCTTCATAAAAATTAAAAAAATTTTATCAATACATCTTTAAAATGAAAGAGTTTTTAATTTAAAAAATTTACAGTTAATATTTATTGAAGTTTTAAAATACAAAGTGCAATAATTTTAATGATTTACAATCCTGATTTCTTCAATTTGGAACATTGAGGATTTAAAATTTGACTTTTGATCTTCAAAATCATGAAAAATTAAGAATTTGTATTTATACATAATCAAATTGAAGATTCTTCAATTATATATCTTCAAAATTGAAGAATTTTCAATAATTGCAAATCTTAAACATTGCAATATTCCAAAAAAATACCAAATTACATACCTTCAAAATATAAATCCTGACAATTTAATAATTTTCAAATTGTATATTTTCAAAATTCAAGAATTTTCAGTGATATTTCTTCGAAATTGTAGAAAGAAAAAATTGTAATTTTGAAGCTTCATATTCGAAATTTCCTCAATTTGGAAGATTTAGAATTAAAAACATGACTTTTGATCTTCATAAAAATTTAATCTATACATCTTTAAAATGAGAGAGCTTTTAATTTTAAAAATTTACAGTTACTATTTATTGAAGTTTTAAAATACAAAGTGCAACAAGTTTGATGATTTACATTCTTGATTTCTTCAATTTGAAACACTGAGAATTTAAAATTTGACTTTTGATCTCCAAAATCCTCAAAAATTAAGAATTTGTATTTATACATAATTAAAATTGAAGATTTTTCAGCTGTATATCTTCAAAATTGAAGAATTGTCAATAATTGCAAATCTTAAACATTGAAACATTAAAAAAAAATTGCATACCTTCAGAATATAAAACGTGACAATTTAATAATTTGAAATTGTATATTTTCATAATTCAAGAATTTTCAGTGATAACTCTTCAAAACTGTAGAAAGAAAAAATTGTAATTTTGATGCTTTTTATATGAAATTTCCTCAGTTAGAAAAATTTAGAATTAAAAATTTGACTTTTGATCTTCAAGACCATAGAAATGTTAGAATTTTTATTTATACATTTTTAAGATTGAAGATTATTGAATTGTAAATCTTCAAAATTGAAGATTTTTAAGTTGAAAATCTTTAGAATTGAAATGTTTTTAATTTTGAAAATATTCCATTACAAATTCTGTAATTTTGATGCTTCATATTTGAAATGTCTCCAAATTGGAAGGTTTAGAATTTAAAGTATGAGTTTTGATTTTCAAAACAATAAAAATCATAAATATTTAAGAATTTTTATTTATACATATACTGCAAATCGTTATAATTGAAGAATTTTCAATTGTAAATCTTTAAAATACTAGAAGTTCAAATTGTAATTCAATTTTGAAAATTTATAATAAAAAAGTGTGCAAGTTTTATTTTTTAAACTTATAGAACTTTAAATTGTAAATAATTGAAGAGTTTTTATTTTGAGGAGGTAAAATTTAGAATTCTGTTATTTTGAGGATTTACATTAGAAATGTCTCCAATTTGGAAGATTTAGAATTGAAAATTTGACTTTTGATTTCCAAAATCATAAAAATTATAAATATTTAAAAAGTTTGATTTATATATTTACATATTTAAAATTAAAGAGGTTTCAATTGTAAATATTAACAATTGAAGAGTCTTTAATTTGAAGAATTTACAATTTAATTAAATTAAAATTAAATTAAAAGTGTTTAAAAACCGATGTTGCTATTTTGATATTTATTTTAATTAATGGTAATTAATTATATTTTATAGACAAGTCGTTGGAAGGTGGAGAGTCCAATTATAAGGTCAGTCCCACCCGACTTCGGTTAATGGAGAGGGAGTATAAGGGACTGATCCCCGACAGTATAACGAGGCTAGAAACGAGCAGTTACGCTTATCCCGAAAGGGATCTGTTTCAATGGTATAATAATAATAATAATGATTATATTATTATTATTAAATCCAACTCTAACAAAAAAATGCCTTCGACATATTGGGCTATAACCATCTTAAGCCTGAGATATTAATACATATTATTCTTATTATATTTTATAGTACTTGAAATTGAAACATATATTTTAATTTGATAATTATATTTTTTAAATTAAGATTGAAAAGAATTCCATTTTATCATGAATAATTTTTGCAAAATAAGCAGGAAAAAGATTCATAATTAAAAAATAAAATTCCAAAACAACGTCACTCATCAGGGATTATTTATAGGGAATAACTAAAGGTATGGAAAACTTAATATAATAAATTACTTTAACCAATTAATTAATCTATTCCCATACTTTGTTATATCTTGAGAGGTCCCTTTTTGAATTGATAGCCTTGTTACCTTCTCTCTTTATAAATAACATCTCCATGAATTCTTTCTTTTTCTGATTTTTTTCATGATAAAGAATTTTAATATCATTCCGATTGAAGTCATGACCATGAATAACATTATGTTTTGAAAGGACTGAATGGTATCTAGGACTTCTGTAAACATTATTTTCATGTTCATTTTTCCTAAGTCTAAGTGTCCTTTGTGTCTGCCCTATATAAACTGCAATATATATAAATTGCAATCTTTACAATTATTTTTGTAAATTACACATTTTTTGTCTAGCGTTCCATGTATCTTTTCCCAATTTTACAATCATATTGCTCTTAAAAGGAACCCTATAAATAGTATGTAAACCTAATTTTCCCAACATTGCTTTCAAAATCTTCGACATTTTACCAAAATATTGAAGAACAACGTATTAAATGTATTATAATCTTCTCTGTTTATTTTATCTTGATCACTGTTTTTGTTTTTAAAATAATTTATTCTGTTATGCGCATGTTTTCAATGAATTAAAAAGGGTAATGGTTAAGAAAAAGAATTTGTTTACATAGTTCAATATTTTTCTCATGGAAAACTAAATGTGATAATTTAAGGGCTCTATCAATCAAATTTTTAATGATTCCTTTCTTATTTTGAATAGAGTGATTTGAGAGAAAACTAAGTGTTCTACCTGAACAAATCTTTTTTCTATGCCAGTCAGTAATAATATGTCTTTCATCGGTTTCAATTAAAATCAAATCTAGAAAATTTAATTTTCCTTCAGTTTCAATTTCAACAGTAAATTGTAATCTTGGGTGTATACTATTAAAAGCATTAAGAAGAGTGTTAACATTATTTTTATGTAAACTAAGTACTGCATCATCAACATATCTTGCATAAAAATCAATATTAAAATCAATTTTTTGGAAAACTTCATTCTCTAAATCTTCCATAACAATTTCAGCTAAAATAGGAGACAAAACTGATCCTATGGGAGTCCCAGACTTTTGTTTACAAAAATTATTATTAAATTTGAAATATACTGAATGAAAAACATATTTTATAGCATCAAGAAAATGTTTTTTCGGAATTTTGGTATTAATTTTAATCAAATCCCAAAGTTTTTGTATGGTAATTTTAAATCTTTCGTAAGGGCTATTTGGAAACATAGCTATTACATCAAAAGAGACAAATATGTGATTTAAGGTATTATTACATTGTCAATTAGTTTTAAGAAAGCATGACTATTTTTAATTGATGTTTTTCAGATTTCTATTTATTTTTTAATAATTTGACTCAATAATTCTTCCAATTTTCTAGTTGGAGAACCTATTGTTGAAATAACTGGTCGTAGAGGGTAGTCAGCTTTGTGAGCTTTAACAAGGCCATAGGCTAAGGAGAGATTAGTACTCGTTGTATCAATATCACATCTTTCAATATTATTACCTAACTATTTATTAGTTCTCATTTTGTCTAAAATTTTAAAAGTCCCTTTTTGAAGCATTTTGGTGGGATTATTAGGAATCAATTGAAAACTATCATCATCATTAAAGATATGCAACATTTTTTTGAATATAAACATCCCTATGAATCGCTACTGTTATACTTCCTTTGTCTGCTTTTGTGATCATTAATTCTGGATGATTTTTTAAGAAAATTTTTGCTTCAATTAAACCCACATTCAATTCCTCTTCTAACCAAGTTTTTGGATTATCATTGTTTAAAAAATCATTAGATAAACCCATAAACTGTGATCTAAATTCATCAATTTTATGCTCAGGTATTTTGTTAATATTGGATTCAATGACTTTAATTATTTCAAGTAATTGAATATAGTTTTTCCCCCAAATTTGTTGCTAAAACCATCACCTAATCTCAAAATTTCAATAACTCTGTGTGGAATAATTACATTAGAAATATTCAAAAATGAATATTTGAATGCAAATTTTGTGCATCTCCTTGCTCTTTAAGAATGTTTAAAAATTTGCGATCATGTTTTATATTATCCTTAAGGGCATTTTTATTCAGTTTTGTTTCCCATCCAAAACATTCCTTGATAATAAAGGAGGGAACTTGTCGATTTAATTTCTCAATAATTTGTTTTATTTTAACATTCAAAGAATGTATCTGTGAATGGCTTTCCTTAATAGTCAAATTTAAGAGAGATTTTTAAAATTTTTCAGTATTTATATCAAATTTTTCTTTATTTCTTTTGTTTTTAAAATCAAAGCTAACATTTTTATTGATGTCAAACAATTTTTTAGGAAAAACTCCATGAATTTTGCATTTGATCAAAAGTCTTGTTGTAAAATTGTTGATCTTAATTTTTGACTAATTAAGTAAGATTGTTTGATATTTTTCACAGGTCCTCCCATCACATCAATCCATAGGCAATCAAAATAAGAAACATGTAATAAACGCGCTATTTTTGCTGGCTCTTGAAGAAAGGGTTTAAGAAAGAACTATTGCTTTAATAAACCTTATTTAGTATTCATATATTTTACAAAAGTCGATCACTCTTTATGTACAATCTTAATAATTATATACTGTGCGTTAACTATATGTTTTAATAATTCTAGAATTAACTTAGAATACCGATTGCATTTTCCACCTGTATAATTTCGAACAATTAGTCCAATTACACTGGTTTGCTAGTGCAGTTCGTGTTATTTCCGAAAGCTCTGATGTGATCAATGAACTTTGAAACGCAAACTCTAGGGAATATTAGCATATAGCACGTAACGATCTCACGCATATATCAAAGAAATTTTATACACTTCCTTATATACAAGACTCAGTACTCGAAGGATAAATATTTTTTCTCATAACTTTTCCAAAGGATCAAAGTCGAGATGCATTTTAATATTTTGGTAAATCTGTAAATCGGACATTAAAATTAACTTAGAATTTTTTTAATCACATGAATTTAAGTATTGGCAAACAAATTTAAACTGGTAGAAAAGGTCACAAATTTTGTAAAAAAATTGACCGATTCCATTTCAAATAATTTGTAGAGGAAATGAGGCGATACGTATTTTTCCAATTTGTAAAAAAAAATTCTACGAAGTTATGCGTATTTGAATTTTGTTCTTTGTTTAAAATTTTTTTTCTTCAAACCTCTATAACTGTGAACCTAATTCAGATATTTAAAATTTCTTTCCGGATTAAAAAAAAATTATTTATTAATAATTATGAAATATTTTTATTTTTGTTTCTTCGAATTTTGAAAACATACAACATTTTTTTTCTGGGAAACCCCACCATTTTTATCGTTTGAAATATTAAAAAAAAGTTTCAGCTAATAAAAGAAAGATCAGTTTTATGTGCGCTAAGCCATTTTTGAGGCCAAGAGATTTTTTTTTTTGAAGATATAATTTTACTATTTTTCTCGTAAATGATGCAAAGTATCACAAAAGAGCAAGAAGTATTTTTTTAGAACTTTTTTAAACGTGCGAATTTTCATTTCAACTTTTTTTCTTGTATCTGTCGTTATTTGCGAGAAAAATGAGAAAATGCGATTTTATGAAAAAAAATTCTCCTGGCCAGAAAAATTATTGAGCTCGCATAAATCTCACAAGATGTCTTCCTTATGAAAGTAGAAATTCAACAAAAAATTGGCAAAAATATAAGTATAGTTTTTTTTTGAGAAAATTGGCTTTAAATATTTTTATAAATTCTGGAAAGAAAATTTAAATATCTGAATTAGGTTTTTTTAAACCTGCCTGATTTAAAATGGATTCGGTCAATTTCTTATTTAAATGTCAAATTATACGATTCTAAATAAATAATAAATTCAGTCTGATTCTCAATAACATTTCAGAAATTTTGAGGTTTCGGTAATAAGCATTTACATTTGTACGACTTATGCTTCTTTTCAGGTAATAACACATTGGCTGAATAAAATTGAAAATACTAATAGTGTTAATAAACTTTTTTCGTGATTGGAATTTGTTCCACTCCGGGTTGCATCCAATGAGGATTGTTGAGACATCGATGCCAATTGAACAACTGAAAATAAAAAAAGGAAGGTGAAGAAAAAAATAAATGTTCTAAGTGTGCGATTTTTGGTCAATTTGGCAATTTATATTCTAGGATAATAACATCGAATCATGCCCGGATTTAGGGAAAAGACGTTTCAGGAAGCAAGTATTGGGGCGCAGTAATTGGAAAATTTGCCAATTTCCGCAGGAGCTGCCGGATGTCCAATGAAGTTACGAAAAAAGCAATCTTCTACTCCAGAAAAAAAATTTTCTTTATCGATAAGTCTTTTCCAACTGCGGATTTTTCTCAATGAGTTTGAAAAAAAGTTCTGTCTGATTCGATTATTTTTAATTGTATTTAAAAAAAAAAATTCAATTTCAAAGTTTTACCTGGAATGAGTTTTTCATCTTGAGCGTCATTCCTTGTATATTCGTCAGCTTGATTGACATCTGCAATCATAGAAAAACAATCAGAAAAATGTTGTTATTGAAATGAAAAAATTTTATTCACATATAAATTATAAGATTGTTGTAAATAAACATTGTTCGTTGGGACGTAGAGAAAATGTTGAAATTAATCAAATCGAGCAGAGTAAACAAGTTGTTGTTTGTCAACTAAAAAAAGTAAACAAAATTTAAACTTGGTTAATATCTACAGTTCAGTTTTTGAATTTGAAGAATTAAAAATGTTAAATTAGAAATTTTGAAAATTAATACAAGTTTACACACGGACTAAATAGTTTGCACATTTAAAAAAAGTTGTACATGTCGAACTTGGGATTTATTGAGCATGATTCAAAGAAACATGCCATTATTTTTTATTATCTCTATAAAAAATGTTGTACTTTTTAAAGCGTTTAAGAATCTAGAATTCTTATTATTTTAAACAATAACACGCTTAATTTTTTTTTCATTTAATGACAAAATAATGTCATGTTTCTACAATTCCGTTTGGGAGAATATCTAATTTTGGGACGTTTCGATTAATTGTTTAAACAATTTTTATTTGTTCAAAAAATACTTTTTTCACATTTCATCGAAAATTATCGGTACCCTTACAACGATATAAACTAATTAGACAATATAAAAAATCAGAAAGGTCGATTAAATTTGTTGTTAATTGTTTAAACAATTTTTTATTGTTTAAATGTAACTTTTGACTGGATTAAGGCAGAAACAAGTAGTTTTTTTGCAAATTTGTCAACAAACTCGGAAGAATTCTGGGTTGTGTGGTAGTTTTTCAACTTGTCCATAATATTTAAACAATTTCCTTTTGTATGAACATTTTTTTTCGACAAAATATAAAAACTTCACACCTTCATGAACATGAACTAATTGCTTTCAATCAAAGATCAACACGATTGATTTACTTTATTTTTAATTGTTTAAATAATTTTTCATTGTTGAAATATAACTTTTTACCAGAATAATGCAGAAAAGTGCAGTTTTTTTTGCAAATTTTTCAACAAATTTCATCAGGTAATTTTATGTTGACCCATTTCATCACTCACCCATAACTTTTTAAACAGTCTGCAGTTGTTTAAACACTTTTTTCGATAAATCAGACAACATTTTCACTTTTTCTGAATGAAATAAAAAATTGTTAAAAAAATTATGGGTATGTAATGAAAAGTGTCCAAATAAGAGGATATAATGAACTTTGTTGAAAAATTGGGAAAAAACTACACTTTTCTGCCTTATTCCAGTCAAAAGTTATATTGAAACAATAAAAAATGTTTCAAAAATTAACGTCAAATTGAATTAACGTTTCTGATTTTTTATATTGCTTAATTAGTTTATCTTGTTGTGAAGGTACTGATAATTTGCGATAAAATGTAAAAAAAGTATTATTTAAAAAAAAATTGTTTAAACAATTAATAAAAATAAAATGGACTTCTTACTTTGACCACTTAAATTAACTATTAAAAATATGCACAAAAGTAATATTTACGACCATAATACCGTAATATCTTCGTTATGGGTTGGTTTTTGGGACATGCTGGAAGGATGTGGGGGGGGGGGGCGGTCAAAATAAAAAATCAATACATATATCAGTTCCGGGGAAGTGATTTTAAGAGGTCCCGGTAATTTGCACTCGCCAGTCTCATATTATTTTGTTATAGTGTAAAAAAAACATTGATTTTTTTTTGAACAACCATAAAGTACGATTAGCTAAATAAAAATATGTTTCTTGCACATTTTCAAAAAAGAATACATACATAGATTAGCAGTTCGAACTCGAAAGTTCATTGCTTCACTACCCGATTCGGGTAGTGTTTCTAGGTGGATATTTACTACCAATGTGGGCCCACCACACCCACGACGGGCCAACAGCACGCAGTATTCCTGAACAGTCACCCATCCAAGTACTAACCGCGCCCAACAATGCTTAACTTCAGTGATCTTACGAGAACTGGTGTTTTCAGCGTGGTATCGCCGTTGGCCAAAAAAGAATAACATTCACAATTAAAAAAAAATTTTAATTGTTAGCTTAATATAAAATCCAAATACTTTATTCTTGAAAAATCCGCCGCAATATTTTGCCCGATAGGAAAATCTTTTTTATAATTTTCATAATTTTATATTTTTTAAATTCAATAACCGAACAGAAGACATTAACCTATTTCAAAATTCGTTTCAGTACTTTATTACTTATTTTTAGTTTGAGATATATTTTTTAATTCAATTTAAATTTGCAATTAATTGTTTTTAAAATGAAAGGATGTTCTAACATTTATCCGAACACATTAATTAAGGTCGAACCATATGATGTACATGAGAAAATTCAATACCACTGCTACACCCAATTATTGGTAACCGTTATAACGGATGTTCCACCTTTTAGCGGATATTGGGAAAGCAATTGCGGATGTTACAAATTACTTTTTCCACTTTATCCATACAATATTTAGAGTTTATGTTGGAATATTTCACTAAAGTAACATAAAAAATGCATCAACAATTTCTTGCTTAAATGGAAGCGGATATGGGTGACTGCCAAAAAGTTGACCATTTTAGGCAATGACATTTTTAGGCAAATTCTCATCGCGCGTGGCACGCTTCGCTTCCAAGTTTGAGCGTGCCTAGGGCGCGCGGCTGTTGTATCTCGCGCTTCGCGCTCGGATACTTTTTTCGGTTTTCGCACATCGTGCTGGACTTAGATAAAAAGAAGAAATTTACTTGCGAATATTATAAAATTAACAAAATCTTTACGTTTTAAGTGATTGATTAATTTGTTTTGATTTAAGATTAAAAATGAAGTTTATTTACTTAAGGCTCTATCTGCCTTAAGGGACACATTCTCATTACAATACCCGCACACTTTTTTGAAGTCCAAAAAAAAAGCTTAATTGCTTAAGAAACAGTTTTGGTTTAAATAACTAAAAATGCTACCAAAAATCGAAAATTCCATTTCTGGTCAAACAGTATTTGTTTTATTCATAGTACACTATATTTAAACAAGGCGTCTTATAACAAAATGGTGAACAACAATTTTGTAGATTTCTTTAAAAGTACCATTCTTTTGTGAGCTTTTTTCGTATCTCGCATAGTTCAGGTGTAATGCCATAAATAATTATTGTCTACTACATTAGTACGCATGACTGAATTCAAATTTTTGCATTCATATAATATATATATATATATATATATATATATATATATATAATTTAAAAAAAGGTTTAACAACTACCGCTGAGTCTGGGGACAACTGGGAGCAACTGCCACCTAAAAATGACACCGGCTCTCAGTAGAACCGCGGTAAATCACACCTATGGCCACGTGTCACGACTGTGAGATATATATATATATACACATTTTTTTTGTTCATTTTCAATCGCATTTTCTGTGCTTACAAAAAAACGGTGAGTCCTACAAAAAAAGTTAATTTTTTATTTTTAATGCTATTTTTCACGATTAAAACAAAAAATACGCATCCTATCAAAAAATGGTAACTAAAAAATTTGTAGTTCTTTTTTGGGTTAACAACTTTTGTTCAATAATTTTTTTCGTTGCTTGTGTCGTTTGTCCAAAAATTTTTATTTTTTTTTATTTTAAATGTTGTTTTTTACGAATAAAACAAAAAATGCGCGTCGTATCAAAAAGTGATTCATGACAAACTTGTAGATCTTTTTTGGATGCATAATTTTTGTCTTTTCATATTTTTTTTATCTTTCATAGTTTGACCGCAAAATAGAATTTTTGATTTTTCAGTATTTTTTGGGCGGTCAAAATTTGAATTTTGGACAAAATTCAAAGAGTTGTTATGATCGTGCGTTGTTTGGCTTGAAATTTTCATTTTCGTTATTTCGTTAGTTGATTTGGATTTTGAAAATGCTATAACTCTGGTAATTTAATTTTGATCGAAAAAAGTCATTAGGATACATTGTTCGTCTTTTTTAGTAGGGAGCGGCGGCGAATGCGGCGCACATAAAGGAAAATGCACGATTAAAATTCAAATATAAAGTAAAATATTGTAATAAAATATATTTTGTTTAGGCTAATATCTTACCAATGCTCTATGCATGGAGATAATTTAATTGAAGTTCATTAAAAGACTTAATTTAATTAATGTGTTTTCCAAAAAGTGCATCTGCGCCAAGTTGTCCTACCTTGTTTGGTAATGTGGCGCGTTTCGATTTCAATTCATAATGTATACCATTAAGCCATTTCCCTTTCAGGGTAGGCGTGACACTACCCGATTCGGGTAGTGTTTCTAGGTGGATAGTTTTCTTGTAGTTATAAGTAACTACAAGTGTGGGCTCACCACACCTATAATATGCCAACAGCACGCAGTATTCTCGAATGGTCACCCATCTAAGTACTAACCGTGCCCAACGCTGCTTAACTTCAGTGATCTGACGAGAACTGGTTTTTTGAGCGTGGCATGGCCGTTGGCCTCAATTCATAATTATTGAATAAAAAACAAATTATGAAGAAAACTTAGTCAAATTTAATAAAAATAAGATAAATATATTTACGTTCAATATTATTAACATATTTGAGGGATTATGTCTGCCGAAATTTGAAGAAAAAATGTTTTTTTAACAGTGCAGATTTTCTCACAATAATTTGAGGAGTGCTACAAATTTTTTATTTTAAGATCAGCTTACAGACGTTTTATAAACAATAAATCAAAATTATATTAACAATAAGTAAATTGTATTCTTTTCCAAAACATTTATAATGATTCAACATTCAAATAATATAATTACTCTAAACCTTCTAAATATTTATTCTGTCAGAACAAACCTAACCCGAAAACTGATAAAACGATTTCAAAATACAATTATTCTAAAATAACTCTAAAATACACGATAATTATTGGAAAAAAACTTTTTTATACATATTAGAAACGAAATACTATTACTTTGAGTAAATATTTCTTACCTTCTAACTAAAACAGGCACTTTGTTACTACAAAATTCTCGGATCAAAACAAACCACAAACTTGTGCGCCAAGTTACCTGCCGATTTTAGTCCCGAATGCGCCATATTAGTCGCATGTGAATAGTATTTAATAAAGATTTTTTACATGAAAGTTTATTATTTTTACTCAAAATGTTAAACTTTAAAGCAATCAAGAAACTCGGAACAGTATATTTCCAAAAAATGTTATAAGTTTACACGAAACTTCTGTAATTGTATACTTGTTTTTAGCTACTCTGACAATACAAGTGAAAGAACAAAAACTAACTTTTCGTCATAAAAATCAGGCAATTAATTTAATTATCAAAATTTTTAAATAATGTAAGGTTGAAAACATATATACATCTAATGAAACTATCTCCACAAGCAGAAAGTGCGTTAATATTCGAAAACTCGAACGCGCCACATTAGACGCCGCGCCGCATTTGCCGCCGCTCCCCTACTATGAATTGTCGTTCATAGAATTTTTAGGTTTTGAAAAAAATGGTCTCAAATATTTTGAAAATGCTCTAACTTTTGGAATTTTCATCCAAAATAGCTGGTTAACGAAATCGTTCTTTCTTTTAAGGCCTTAAAAAAGTGTGCCAAAGCACAATCCAATCTAATCAGTCTTTCGAAAGTTATCGTGCTTACAGGATACAGACAGATACAGATTTGATGAAAACCGACAAAGTGAAATTTTACATGAAACTAATACCTTCTCATTAAAAATGAGAACGTAAAAAAAAAATTTCCAAATTGCCTAAAATATATTTCTTTTGAAATTAAGGGCGATCCTAGAGAGCATAAACAATTATTGAACATATGAAACTAAGAGATCAAGGAATGTATTTGTGATGGATATGAATTTTACAAGTTGGTCGAGTGACAGGACATGCGACTATGATAAAACAAAGAAATTAAAAATATTTTTTATCTTTTAAAAGTATGTGCATAATAGAGAAAAATATGGGAGAAATGACTATTTTCACGATTTATTCGATTTTGATTTTAGTTTCGATAATTAAACTCAGAAAGCGATTTCGCTGAATGAAACAACATTTTTGTTGGTTCAACCATAGAATATAGATGTTATGGACAACAAAATATTTGTTTGGTCCAAGTAAACTTTCTGGTTGTTTTAACCAAATATTCTGGTAGATGAAGTATTTGTTTGATTTAACAGAAAAATTTAGTTGGGCCAATCAAATATATTGTTGAAGCATCCAAAATTTATTTGATTTAACGAAATTTTCATGTATATCCAAGAAATAGTTTTTTGGCTCAACAATTTTTTTCTGAGTTATCTTCGAGTTTTGTTTTAAAATAACAATGCAGAATTGGGGAGGGGGGGGGGGAGAATTTCTCACGTAAGTTCCTCCCTGGAAATCCTTAAAAATATTTTAAAAACTATGGAAATCCCTTGAAATTCTTTGAGACTCAATAAAATTGTTTGAAATCCTTAAAATCGCTGGAAATCCTGAAAATCCCATCTAAATCCTTAAAAGTCACTTAAAATCGGTTAAAATCCTCAAAATTATGAGAAATATTTTGAAATAATAAGAAATCCATTGAAATCACTTTAAAATTTCCTGAAATCTTACGAAATCCTCTAAAATCCGATGGCACGTTTTCAAATCTCTTGAAAATCTTTTTAATTCACCCTTATGAAAATGAAGAATTGTTAAGTATTTGATCCAATACTTACAAATAATGCTTTTTCATAAGGGCAGTGAAATCATCGAAACCCCTTTAAATCTCTTAAAACCCGTTAAAATCACTTAAAATTCTTTAAACTCTTTGCAAAGTTGTTGAAATGCCGTGGAATTTTTTGAAATCGTATAAAATCTCTTCAAATACCTTTCAATCTTCGAAATACCATTCGAATCGCCTGATATCCTCAAAAATTCGTGAAAATACTTCAGTATTTCTTGAAATCACGTAAATTATTATATTATTATAGATTAGCAGTTCGAACTCGAAAGTTCATTGCCTCATCTACCCGAGACCGCCACACATCTCTATCTTGTGCATTCTCCATCCAGTTTAAGTAATCATGTCCTAGTTCTTTTAGATCATCCCTTACATTTTTCTCCCATCTGTTTCTCGGTCTGCCTAGGGGTCTCTTACCAGTCGGTCTCCCTCTTAAAACTTGCGCCACTGTTCTTTCATTGCCCATTCTTGCTACATGCCCCGCCCATCTTAATTTACGCGCTTTCATTACTCTATTAATATTTGCTGACCCGTAGAGAGCGTGCAGCTCATTATTATGCAGTTTTCTCCACTCGCCGGTCTCTTCGTCCCTTTTTGGACCATAGATTTTTCTAAGTACTTTATTCTCGAAAACTCTAAACCTATTCTCTTCTCCTTTCGTCAGCGCCCACGTTTCACACCCGTACATGACGACCGGCATTATTATCGTTTTGTAAATTCTTACTTTGATGTTTCTAGATAGCGATCGCGATTTTAGTAGCGTGTTTGCTGCATAATAGCACCTATTGCCAGCGTGTAGCCGCGCATTGATTTCCGTTTTAATCTTATTTTCGCTAGTTATAATAGACCCGAGGTATTTAAACTCGTTAACCCTTTCGAATTTCATATTTCCGGCCATTAGATCCCCGTCTTGATTACTTTGTCCGGACCTGACGACGGTCATATATTTTGTCTTCGATTCGCTAACTTCCAAGCCAATCTCTTTGGCTTTTGCGATCAAGATTTCTGCATTTTTAGCTACCGTTTCTTTATCATCCCCTAGTACGTCGAGATCATCCGCATATCCAAGAATTTGTATTACCCCATTGAGGGTAGCACCGGTCGGATTCGCCTGCACTTGCCTAACCACGTATTCTAAAACTAAGTTAAAAAGGACGCACGAAAGTGCATCGCCCTGTTTCAGGCCATCGCGGATCGAAAACTCTTCAGATAAACTACCGTTTACGCGTATTCTACCCTTACTGCCGCTTAAGCAAATTTCGATAAGTCTAACCAATTTTCTTGGCACACCCAAGAACTCTAGGATCCAGTACATTCGCGCGCGTATAATAGAGTCGTAAGCTTTTTTAAAATCGATAAATAGCTGATGTACTGCTTCTTTAAATTCCCATTTCTTTTCTAACAGTTGTCTAATTGTAAACATTTGATCGCTTGTAGATCGGTTTCGGCGGAATCCACACTGGTAATCCCCAATGATTTCCTCGGCAAAAGGAGTTAGTCTACTTAGGATAACATTAGACAGGATCTTGTAGCACGAAGGCACAAGTGAAATTCCCCGATAGTTGTTACAGTTAGTTTTATCGCCTTTTTTAAAGATGGGAATAATGATAGAGGTATTCCATTCTTCCGGCATGCGTTCTGTTTTCCAAACTGCGCGTATCAATTTACAAATTTGCCTTGTGAGGCAAGGGCCTCCATTTTTTATCAGTTCTGACGGTAGGTCATCGATGCCCGCGGCTTTGTTATTTTTCAACTTCTTGATGGCCATTTCTATTTCTATATCAGTAGGATCGTTAATTAATAGATCAGCAGTGTGGATTTCGCCGAGATTACCTTCAACGGGGGCTTCACGTACATTTAATAGTTTATCGAAATAATCTTTCCATAAATTCAGTCTCTCTGTCGCATCGGCTACTAGATTGCCATTTTCGTCCCTCATTACTTCCGTTCTACTTTGAAAGCCTTTCCTTATAAAATTGATTCCCCTGTACATCTCACGCGGGTTATTTTGTTTATTATGCGCTTCTATTGCTAGTATTTTATTCTTTTCCCACTCCCTTTTCTTGGATCTATAGAGCCTATTTGTACTTTTGCTAATCTCGAGATATTTCTTATGTGTTTGATCGCACTTATTTTGTAAACTACTTAGTCTGGCCTTCCGACGTTTCTCAAACCAGAGTTTGCACTCTTCGTCAAACCATGGTTTGCTTTTGGTTACTTTCTTAAAACCTATCGTAAGTTTCGCGGCTGCCTTTATCGCCTTTTTCGTATTGCTCCACAGGGTTTCCGGGTCCTTCTCGCGATTATTGTTATCGTCTCTCTGTTCTTGGAGAGCGTCGAAACTATTAGAAATCTCAACTTGGTAATTTAATGTTTCTGTTGCTGTTTTGAACTTATCTATATTGAAACGAACTGTTGGCTCTGTGCGGCTTGTTTTCTTACTTAGCGCTAGCCTAGATCTTAGTTTTACTATCACGAGAAAATGGTCTGAATTTAAATCCGCTCCCCTATACGATCTTATATCGAGAATGTTTGTATGACGTCTTCTGTCTATTAGAACGTGATCAATCTGATTGTGAGTTTTACCATCTGGTGATGTCCAGGTGGCCTTATGTATATTTTTATGCTTGAAATATGTGCTTTTGACAACGAGGTTCTTTGAAGCTGCAAAGTTTATTACTCTGGTTCCATTATCATTACTGACGTCATGCAAACTTTCTGATCCTATTGTAGGCCTATACATTGGTTCTTTTCCAATTTTCGCGTTGAAGTCCCCCAATACTATTTTTGCGTCAAACGTTGAGAACTTGTCAAAAACCTGCTCGATTGTTTCATAAAAAAGATCTTTAGTGTCTTCGTCTTTGTCCTCGGTGGGGCAGTGCACATTGATTAATACGTGTTTGCTGAAATTACCCTTTAGTACAATGTATGATAACCGGTCATTAATGAATTGCATGTCGATAAGTGCTTGCGAAATTCGTTTATTAATAAGAAAACCAGTCCCCAGTCTTTGCCCCTTAGCTCCCCCATAGTGAAAAGTATAGTCATCCTTAGAAATTGACGCGAAATCGCCCGACCAGCAGGTTTCTTGAAGTGCTATTAAGTCAGTTTTGTATTCAATTGCTATCTTAATGAGTTCGCTAAGTCGGCCAGTTTTTAGACTACGCGCGTTTAGAGTTCCCACCCTTAGATCTTTAACTGTAGTTTTTTGTTTTTGTAAGTTAGCCATGGTAGTTTCAAGATAATCCGCACGTTAGGATCCTATTCCGATCGTAGGTGAGTCCACTGTCCCAGGAGTGATAACCCCCATACCTCCCTAGGTCTAAGTATGGGAGCTTTCCGACTCTGACAAGGACCATGTCAACTTGTCGTCAGACACATTACAGTTTCATCCTCGTACCCTAACGTCCCCCTGCAAGGCAGCGCGCCTACTGGCATCAATACCCCTTTGGCCCTATGCAGGCGAATCATTCCACACATCCCTTGCGGGCAGTGTCATCGCTGCAGTGTCCAATGGGCAGCAGGATTTTTCCCTTACAAGATTTTTAGTTTTGGTTCGGGTATAGTTTCTAGGTGGATACACGCTGCACCTCGGCTTGCCAGAACCCACCCACTGCGTATGAACGCGAATGGGTGGGTCCTCCCAAGCCATGGTTGTCGTGTACCTATTTTCTACCAGTGCTGAATTCACCACAGACACGACTGGTTCCTATCGGCTGTCCGCGACTGCTTATTCTTGTATTCGCAGCTAACCTTAGGGGCTGTTCAGCCTCACGGGCCGTTCCTCTATCCGCAACCTGAGGACGCGCTACGTAGTGGTGACAGGAAACCCACCAAGCAGGAAATCACGTAAATTCTTTTAAAAATTTCAAAAATTTTTGAAATAATTGGAATATTTCTTGAAACTTTATGAATTCTGTGGATATTGTACATTTATCTCTTGAAATATATTTAAAGCTAATGAGGTCCATGGAAATCCCTTGAAATCTTTTAAAATTTGTGGAAATCCAATAAAATTCGTAGAAATTCCGTGAAACCTTCTGAAATCCTTAAAATTGCTTGAAATCTTTAAAATCCCATAAAATCCTTAAAAATCTCTTAAAATTGATTAAAATCCTTGAAATTTCGTGAAATATTACCAAATATTATTAAATCCCGTCAAATTTTTGAAATCACTTTCAAATTTATTGAAATATTACGAAATCCTCTAAAATTCCCGGATATACTTTGGAATGTTTTGAAATATTTTAAAATCCTTCTAAATTCCGTCAAATAATCGAAACCCCTTTAAATCTCTTCAAATTCCTTAAAATCCATTAAAATGTTTCCAAATATTTGAAATCCTGTGAAATCTTCCGAAATCTTATAAAATCGCTTCAAATCACTTTAAGGCTTAGAAATCCTATTCAAATCCTCTGATATCCTTCAAAATTCCTGAAAAGACTTCGGTATCTCTTGAATTCCATCAATATCGTACTTAACCTCTTAAAATCCATTTAAAATAAACGAGCTCTTTGGAAATTCCTTGGAATCTTTGAAAAATTACGGAAATCTCCTAAAATTCTTTGAGATTCCGCGAATTCTTCTGAAATCCTTGAAATCGCTTGAAATGTTCAGAATCTCTTGAAATTGTTTAAAATCCATGAAATTCCGTGGAATATTTCAAAACATTGCGATATCCCTTGTATGTAAATCTTTGAAATCTATTTAAAATTCATTGAAATCTTATGAAATCCTCTAAAAACCGTGGCGATATACCTTAGAATCTTTTGAAATCTCTTCAAATTCCTTTAAATCTCATGAAATTATCGAAAACCATTTAAATCTCTTAAAACCCGTTAAAATACCTTAACATTCTTTAAATATACTCAAACCTTTTGAAATCCCGTGAAATCTTTTGAAATTCTATGAAATTCCTTATAAAAGCTTTGCGATCCCATTTAAATACCCTGATATCCTCAAAAATTCGTGCAAATACTTCAATATCGCCTCACAGAAAAAACTGAAGTTAAATTTTGTTGCATGTAAAATGTTCAGCTGTTAAAGATTACATGCTATTTGGCGAAAGTTTATCTTACGATGGAATAAAAGCTGTCGTCTGCTACGTCCTTCGCAGCAATGGAAAAACGGCAAAGTATACATGAAAAGCTATAAATCAGGACACTAGATTTAGAACAACTTTTTACTTACCTAATTGTTATTTTGAAAATAATTAGACTTTATATATACTTCCTGCCACAGTCGGTATTGTTGGTTAGGAAGAAAACCAAAAAGTAGGAATCGAATTATATTTCAAGTTGGAACATTCAGTGGCGGATCTAGGTATTTGAATTCAAAGTAACAATATTTGAAAAAAAATTTGAAGGACTGAAAAATCCCGGAAAATAAAATTCCCGACTCTTTCAAATTCCCGAATAATAAAATTTTCGAATATGTAATAAAATTTCTGGTTAATAAAATTCCCGAATAATGAAATTCCCGAATTGGAAAATTCCCGAACAGTTTATGATATCACCGAAATGGATAATTCCCAATAGTTTATAATATTACCGAATTTAAAACTTCCCGACAGAAAATTGCCAAATTATAAAATATCCGAACTAGAAAATTTCCGAATTTAAACAAATATAATAATGAAATATTTTTATCAAGAAAAAAATTACTTTTAATGTTTAAAGTTTCTAAAATTATTGGTTAACTTTGAAATTACGATAATTGAAAAAAATATATTTCTGGATGAAAATTGTCTTCAAATATTGTTATTTTAAATTCATACAATAATTTTAGAAACTTTGAAGAAGAAAAATATTTTTTCTTAGAAAAATATTTGATTATTGTATTTTTAAGAAATAAATAATATTGATTGAAAAACAATTTTTTTATTGTTTCGGGAGTTTTATAATGCAAGAATTTTTCAGTTCGTATATTTTATAATTTGGCAATTTTCTAGCGCGAATTTTAAAATTCGGTAATATTATAAACTGTCGGGAATTTTCCATTTCGGTAAGATCATAAACTGTTTGGGAATTTTTTATTCGGGAATTTCATTATTTGGGAATTATATTATTCGGAAATTTTATTTTTTAGGATTTTTCAAATCGCCCAAAAATTTGCATCCAAAAATATATTTTTTCAATCATTTTTATTTTGAATTCAACCAATAATTTTAGAAACTTTGATCAGAAAAAAATATTTTTTTTTTATACAAATATTTGATTGTATTTTTAATAAATAATATTGATTGAAAACCATTTTTCCATTGTTTCGGGAGTTTTATAATTCAGGAATTTTCCAGTTCGGATATCTTATAATTCGGCAATTTTCTATCGGGAATTTTCAAACTCGGTAATATTATAAATTGTCTGGAATTTCCTATTTTGGTAATATCATAAGCTGTTCGGAAATTCTTTATTCGGGAATTTTCCAGTTAGGGAAGTTTATTACATATTCAAAAATTGTATTATTCGGGAAATTCCCAAATCGGGAATTTGAAAGAGTCATGAATTTTATTTTCTAGAATTTTTCAGTCGTCCAAACATTTTCATCCAAAAATATATTTTTTCAATAATTAAATAATTCAGAAACTTTAAATATTAAACTTTTTTTGATAAAAATATTTTGATCATTGTATTTTTAATAAATAAATAATATTCATCGAAAAAAATTTTCATTTGTGTAAATTAGATAATTTTATAATTGGGGAATTTTCTAGTTATTTGGATATTCTGGAATTCGGCAATTTCATGTCGGGAATTTTATTATTCGGGAATTTTCCAATTCGGTAATATCATAAACTGTCGGGAATTTCATCATTCGGGAGTTTTTCATTTCGGTAATATTATAAACTGTCCGGGAATTTTATTATTATGGAATTTTCCTATTCGGGAATTTCATTATTCGGAGATTTTCTAATTCAGGAATTTTACAGTCTCGAGAATTTTTCAGTCTTCCCGATTTTTCAAGATAAGTGCATTTGGATATTATTTTTCATTTCGAGAAAGCTATTTAATTAAATAATAAAATCATTGCACATTTTTTATGGATTTTATAATTTAATCGAATAGTTTTCAGAAAATAAAGAATAATATCCAAATACACTCATGGCGAAAAACCATTTTTTTCTGAGTTTTGAAAAAAATAAAGTTTTGTCCCAATGCAATTGGTATTATTGTACATCCCTCAGCTTGCAGACATCTTTGATTTCACCTACCTAACCTGAAATACCTGATAGAATATACTTAAATTTCCATCAATATTATCTTAATATGAAATGTTATCTACAGTACAAAATTAAAAATTAAATTAAAATGTTCAATTTACATTCAATATTCTTGATAAATATTTATTTAATAACTTTTTAAAATAAAATTTTACAAATTAGGGTGCCCTCATACGTAACAAAAATTCTGAGTTCAAAAAATTATTCAAAAAATGAAATTTTAAGTAATAATAATTTGAAGCATGAAATAAGGTCGATAGGAGTTGTAGTTGTTCAGAAATCATCATTTAGCTTTAAAATTTTACTTCGTAAAAAGGCTTTTATATTGAACTGCAATACCGACGGATCTCGAAACTTTCAAAACGGAAATTCATATCTCATAACTTGTGAATTATGGTTAAGATCATAGTAAATATAGCGCTTTTTCGAATGTTGCCGAGTGCTTTATTGACAGTCATCAAAAATATATAACAATTCGTCCGCGATAAGTGCAATTATTTTAAAAATAGAATGGTAATAAGTGCAATGTTTTTAAAAATCTCGTGTCCT